>LAEG01000843.1:0-23102 GCA_001455585.1 Diplodia scrobiculata | reverse complement strand
ACCCCCAACACACCCGCGCCATAATACGCCGGCTTGAACAAGCCCCTCTCCAGCAACCTCATGTTTTCAAAATACCTGCTCGTGCCGTACGCAATGCAGCCCGTCCCCGTTCCCAGCAGCGAGCCCACCAGCACATTGGACGACTCCTTGAACGAGCTGCCGCCTCCGCCCTTGTCCCCCGTCCCGCGGTCGGCATCCGGCGTCCTCGTTGCGGCCAGCAGCTCGGTCAGGTCGAGCTGCGAGAAGCGCTCGATGGCGATGCCGAGCGCGACGAAGCCGAGGCCGGTGCGCAGCCAGGCGAGGAAGGTGCGCTCCGAGGCGAGGTGGTCGCGCGCCACGGAGCCCGTGTTCCTGTAGACGGGCCCGCGCAGGAGGGCCATCGAGGCGCGCATGATCGTTGTCGTCGAGCTGTGCGGATTGCGCGCCGGCGGATGGTTGGGGGGGGGGGGGCTCGGTGTGCGGGCGTGAACGGGGGGCCCCTACGCCGGGGGTTCGGGTGTGTCGATCGAGGTCAATTGATGGGACGGACGGATGGCTCGATGGATGGTTGGCTCCTGTTCTCCGTGTAGGGATGACGTGTGAAGTTTTTGAGAGGGATCATATGGCTTGAGCAGATCGGCAGCCGCGGAGCCCCGGATGACGAGCGCCAAGAGTGAGCCGTGCTTAGCCCGCGTGTAGGCGATGACTCTTCTGCAACTTCTCTATTGCCAGACCAGACGTTTTGAATACAGCCATAATGGCGAATCGGCTGGTCAAGGTACGATTTACGATATAGTCATATCTGCTTCAATTCACATCAGCACTTGGGAAACTGTACGAGTGATATGGCCGTTAGATCAGACGGTCTGAATATTGTACATATGGTACAGATCTACTCTAGGAATGTCTTTGCAAATCCCTGCTAATAGGCATCGCTAAACCCAACAACCTCGCCGCCCGCAGCGCAAGCCTTTCTCGCCACTTCCAGCAGGGTACGCACCACTCACTCCCACAGCTCAAAGCTTTTTTGAGCTTTCACGATGGTACTAGGGCCATCTTATCCGCCTTCCCGGTTACCAGATCCCCGGAACAAGCCTCCAACGCACGACGCTGCAGTACTTGGTCCACTGCTCGCCATATTTGGTGCGGCAACGCGCCTCATCTCTGAAGCAACGATGGACAAGGATGCACGTCATGAAGATGGCGTAGGTCCAGGGAATGAGATTCCGCGTACCGCAGACCGCACACATGGAGTAGGAAAGCATGAGGTCGCCCACGTAGTTGCAATGGCGCGAAATGCCCCACCAGCCTATCCGTTATCAGCATACATTCCTAGCCAATCATCGCAGTGCGGTCAATGCCAAGCGGCATGTGCTGCCTTGCTGGCTGCGTGAGTGGTTAGAGTTCACTTACCCGAAAGCAGCAAAAGCGTCTGGTGATCACGCCCGTCAGCTGTCTTGAAACGGCACCGCATGACCTTTGCCTTTTTGCCCCAGATGATACACTCTCCGTTGGTGCGCCGCACGATGTCCTTCTGGAAATTGACCGAGCGGAAAAGTGCGTAGCCCGAGACACCAACGGTGAAAATCAATGCCGCCGCCCAGGGAGAAAGCTGGACCGGGTAGCGCGCGAGATATTGCGACTGCAAAGTATACATGGTCGGCAACCAGACGGCAGATCCCCATGCGAGGTAGAACCCAAAGTGATCATGGCAGATGTCAATCGTTCGGAGGTACCTGATGGGGTTGGTAAATCAAGTCGTTCTGCCAAGTGGTCGCACGGCACTCACCAGCTCTCGTTGATGAAGAAATCAAGCACGTACATGACGTGGAAAATGTCAACAATGATAATGGAGTTGGTGATATACCCGTGCCTCTGGTATTGCAGCGCGGTGTAGGACAGGTCGCTTTGAACCGAATCAGCTTCTTGGAACGGCCAGAGTTTGATGCTTGATTTGCAGAAGGCCTACATGAGAGTCCAGGCAATGATCCCCGGACGACCGTTATGGAAAAGCTTCCAATCCCACGTCTTACCAAAGCGCGGGTTGAATTCAATGCCCATGAGAAAATCGTAAAGAGAAGATCCTGCACCCGCTCAGTTCTCCGTGACACACCAAAAGCTTGCTCTAGAACGTTGGATATAGTTACCACTGAAATTACGGTCCTCGGCATAGGATGGGGCATAGTGCGCTTTCACATAGGCTATGCACGACAACGAGTAGCCGTAGATGTTATAGATAACGACCAGCCCCTCCCAATTCTTGGCGATGAATGCAGGATCAAGGACCCCGGAGAATGCAGCAACAGCGTAGAGCGCCACGGTAATCTGCCAGGCCAATAGTCCGTTGGTGTGGTACTCAAGTAGATTTCCAGCGGCAGTCAGCTGGCCTGTGCTTCTTCCGGGCAGGACCGTGTAGAGAAAGGCCTGGAAGAGTATCCAAGCAAAATAAGCCAAGCTTGTGCGTAAGCTCGCCGCCGGGGCGAACTCCGTCGCAAACGTGGACAGACCAAGCTCTTGCAGGGCAAACGAGGCGGCAAATAGAGAGCCGTTGAAGTGCTCGAGGGCGATCCATGTCAAGATCACTAGCGAAGGGGGGACGGTGACCATGAAGATGCATGCTGCACCCGAGAGCCAGGACTTGCGCTTGCGACGCCAGGAGAGGTTTGCGTTTGCAGAAGGGTGAGGAGACTGGGTAGGGGAGCGTCGGCGGAGGTCCTGCGGGTCTGTGGCCTTGAGCCGTGACTTGGGCTTGCTGCCCACAACGGCACCAAGCCATTGCCAGCGCTCCGGCGTAGTCGCAAGTCCGATGTTCATGGGGGACGGTGTTGAGGAGAGGAGTGTTCGTGGAGGCGGGACCCTGAGGCCGAAGAACAAGCCCACGCGCTCGACTCATGTGGCGCTAAGGAAGTCCGGCTTCGCCTGGCTGACGCAATTGACGAACTCAAAGAGGCATCAACAGGACGCGCGGGTGCTGCGAGGTCCAGGTGAGCGGTGTGCGGCTTGCACATGGCGCGGTCCGGGTGCCTGCATTCCAGCCAAGCACCCGGCCGCTATCGCTGCGAGGCTCTCGGGCTGCTGCCTCGCCCCGGAAACGGCGTGAAGCTGTCTCGCGATGCAAGAAAGAAGCTCGCGGCCGAGTCTAAACGACGCGGCGGCATGTATTGCGCCGGGCGTGATTGGCTGCGGAGCGAGCCATGGGCGGCGGACCGAGGCGCAGGGCCCAGCTCAGCCCAACCGAGCCCCCAGCTCAGCTCAGCTGCAACAAGGCGAGTGCTGTCGAGCGGCTCCCCGGCACGCCCTTGGCTCGTTGCAAGAATAGAGTACGTGGCCGGGTTGCCGATGACGGCGCTGCTAGGCTGCCTCTCCCCGCACTGCACGACCGCGCAGCTGCAACACTGCACTCCTGCGAATTCACCATGGCTCTGCGACGGCTGGCGATCGCTCTGGCCTTGCTGGTCTCGAATGCGGGTGAGTCGGTTTTGAGTGGATCCCCGGCCTAGTCCCCACGCCTAAGCCGCCGCGCACTGACGGCCCGTTCGACAGCTCTAGGCACCGCCGAAGCCCTCGACTCGCGACAGCCCAAGTACGCGACCTTCGTCAACGACGACAGCTCCTCTGGCAGCAACCTGACCTTCTCGCTCACCGCCACCAAGACAAATGACGCCTTCGACCTGTACATGCACCTCAGTGCACCCGACAACTACCAATGGGTTGCTGTCGGCGTCGGCGCCCAGATGAAGGACGCTCTGATCTTTCTCGTGTACCACAGCTCCAACGGTAGAAGTAAGTTGTGGACCGCACGTCGCAGGGCCTTTGCTGATTGCGCCAGATGTTACCTTCTCCCCTCGTGTTGCCACTGGCGAAAGCGAGCCCAGTTACCGCTCCTCGATCGATTGCTACGTGTACGACGGAGACGATATCCCAGCCGTTGGCATTCTTCAGGACAGTGCCACCGACGGCGATCGCTACTCAGCCAATGCTCACTGCAGGGACGTTGCATCGGCTGTGCCGGAGCTCTCTCTAAACCTGAGCGCCAAATCGCAGTCCTTCATCTATGCCATCGGGCCCTGGAGCCATGACATGTACTCCAACTCGAAGAGTGCAGGCATCCGCCGTCATCAATACTACGGCGGCTTCACCATGGACATGACTGCAGCCACCGAAACCAATACCACTGTGGCAGGCAAGGCGTTTGGAACGGAGATGAGAGGCGCAACCATGGGAGGTCGACTCCACGAGGACGACGGCAGCCGAGGATCTGGCACCCACGCAGTCTTCATGTGCGGTACCTTCTTGTTCATTTTCCCAATTGGCGTCATCATGCTGCGCGGCTTCGAGCGGGTCCAGTGGCATGCCGGCACCCAGGCAGGAGGCTTAGCAGTCGCTTGCGCTGGTGTAGGCCTTGGCATATGGCTTAGTGGATTTTACAACAAGGTGAGTAGAGGCCAAGCTCCTGCCATGGCCAAGTCCGGGTGGAACTGACTTTTCTGCAGTCCAAGAAGTTCGACTCTGCCCATCAGGTCATCGGTCTGATAGTCATCGGTCTGTTGTTCGTCCAGTTCAGCCTTGGATTGCTCCACCACCGCATCTTCCAACGCTCGCGATCGCCGACGACGATGGGAAAGATGCACCGCTACCTTGGGCCGTTCGTCCTGGGTGCTGGGCTAGCCAATGGGTTCCTCGGCTTCCGATTTGCGGACGCGGAGAGGAGCAACATAGTGTACCTACTGCTTGTGGTGGCCATGTTCGTGATGCTTTGTTCGGGTGTGTGGTATAAGCGCCGCAAGGACAGGAGGAAAACGGCGGCGGCGCACTTTGGGCGTCCAGTGGGTCCTCCTCCAAACTCGGCGCCCCCGCCTTACAGCGCGCAGGCTCCACCGGGCGGGCTAGCTCCTGCAGGTGCAGGTGCAAGGGGATATGCGGAGTCGCAGGCGTCGCACAGTGACATTGCGCTGGGCGACATGGGCTACCACGGGCAGAGCAACCGCGACCTGTACAGCGCGCAGCCAACGCAGCCTCGAGCGATGGTGTAGGCAGCAACGTTCGGGCAAGACGAGCGACACGGGCGACACGGGCGACACGGGCGACACGGTCGGCGAGTCGGAGGCTGCATGACTCGCAGTAGATTGCCGGATGCGGGCTATGCACGGGTAGGCTGACCTCTCAGATCCACAGCAACAGCATGCTAGCAAATTGGATTGTCGACTGTCTTCGACCGCGTTACTAAAGAAAGAAGCTGCGGCACAATCCGCGTGATCGTCGTGCTGTTGCTCCGTTCCAAGGCCGCGACCAGCCCTCGCAAGCTTTACCCAAAAGACAAAGGAGGGGAAGCTGCCCGCCGTCAGCCCTTGTGGCATGTGAGGCTCCGCAGGCAGGGCCAGGCACTGCTGGTGGGTAATGAGCAGACGGGGCAGCGCTCGCCGACCGCCCGTGTCCGAGCTGGCGCACACGGGCCGCGCGAGCTTCACGCCGGGCAGGGGTGCGGCCGGTGCGTCCATCTACTTCATTGGGTCCTGCGCGAATCGTGCGTCAGCCCAGCACGTTCAGGGCAAGCTGCTGGCGGTGACTCTTTTCGCGGGCCTGCATGGCTGCTTACAAAAGCGCCACGGCGGGCTGACTCTGCGCCGCCTTTATCAGATGCTACAGCCCTCCGCCCAACAGTCACAGACACCGCCTCTGCCCGTAAACGCCGTCTCCTAGCGCCGACTAGCCGTGAGCTTGAGTGGCGGTTATCAGTGGAGAGGAGGGGACAATCCGCTTGCGCTTTTCGCCCATTCCGCCCATCTTATCTTCTCCACACTGTGCCCATCGCTTCTCTTCTCGCTCGTCTCTTGACTCCGCGTCACCACCCCGCCGGGCTCCATGTGAAGACCATGTCGGCCGACTCCAGCACCATGGACCAGCTGCTCCATGCCCACAGCAATGGCTCCGCCGACCGCATCTCCAAGCCCTCTCCGCCCACCCACAGCCGTAGCATCAGCAGCGCCAGCGCCAGCGCCAGCGCAGCTCTGAATCCTCGCTCTTGCGTTACGTGCCGCCGCCGCAAAGTCAAGTGCGACAAGAAGCACCCGTGCACCAACTGCTCCAAAGCCCGTATCGAATGCATCTTCCCCGCTCCGGGCCGCGCCCCGCGCAAGGCTCGCAAGCCGCCCGACGCCGAGCTCCTCGACCGCCTGCGCAAGCTGGAGGGCATGGTCAAGACGCTTGGAGGCGCTACCGTGGAAGATGGCAACGCACAGCCTGCCGAGGAAGGGGAGACGCCGGAACCGCCGAAAGACGTGAGGCGCGAACCGCAGGTCTTTGTGGGCGCGAAACCGCCGCACAACCCTGATAGCGAAGAGTGCGCCAAGTACAGATACCTGCCGCCCGAGGACAAGACAATCGCCGGGCTCGAGACGAGGTTTGGTAGGCTGGTGGTGAACGAGGGCAGGAGCCGGTACATCAACAGCAGCTTCTGGGCCAGCTTGAACAACGAGGTAAATCGCTTTGTCGCGCAAGAACTGGGCGTGTCTGGTTACTCACTCGCGGCGCGCAAACAGGTTGAAGACATCAAAGAGCTTCTCACGCACGACAGCGACGAAGATGAAGATCAGGCTTCGCCCGAGTCGTTCACCTCGACCGCCCATCAAGGATTCCTCTTCGGCTACAGCTCGACCAACGTCGACATGCTGGCTTTGCACCCTTCCGAACAACACGCCCTTCGGCTTTGGGATCTTTTCAAGGAAAATGTGGATCCGCTGGTCAAAGTTCTGCACGTTCCCACCATCGAGCCCAAGATCCGATCCGCCATCGAGAACAGAGACCACATCCCGCGGAGCATGGAGGCCCTTCTTTTCGCCGTCTATTATGCCGTAATCACAAGTACGTCTGAGGAGGACTGCGAAGATGTCTTCCACGACAGCAAGTCGAACCTGCTTTCCAAGTTTCGGTTCGGGTTGGAGCAAGGGCTTGCACGTGCCAACTTCCTCCAGACAGATGAGTTCATGGTCCTGCAGGCATTCGTCATCTTCTTGATCTGCCTGCGCCGCAACGAGCCTGCCCGGATGATATGGACCTTGACAGGCCTGGTTGTGCGCATGGCCCAGACTCTTGGAATCCACCGCGACGGTTCCCACTTCGGCCTGTCCCCGTTCGAGATCGAGGTGCGCCGCCGTCTTTGGTGGCAGGTCTGCATCCTCGACGCCCGAGCCAGCGAAGATCACGGCTGCGATCCCACCATTGTCGAGGCTTCATTTGACACGCAGATTCCGTTGAACGTGAATGACGTGGACTTGTATCCGTCCATGACCGAATTCCCCGAGGAGCGTACCGGATGTACCGAGATGACTTTCTGCTTGGTCAGATTCGAGGTTGCCAACGTCTACAGACGAATCCAATACGTGCCACCGGGTCCCGTGAGATGCAACCGCTTCCTCTCATCCGTCTCGCTGGAGCAGAAGGAGCGCTGGATTACCGAGGTCCACTCCAAGATTGAAGAAAAATACTTGAAGGATTGTGACATGACGGTTCCGCTCTTCTGGGTCATCGCCACTGTGTCCCGTCTAATCATGTCGAAAATGTGGCTCATGATCTACCACCCCTACCAGCGCCTTGATGGCGGCGCATCTCTTCCGCAAGAGACGAAAGATAAGCTCTTCGTCACATCGCTCGAGAATGTCGAGTACAGCATCCTCCTGGAGACGGAGGAGCGCACGCAGAAATGGGGATGGCTCTTTAGGACCTATGTCCAATGGCATGCCATTGCCTTCCTGCTGTCAGAGCTCTGTCATCGGACCCAAGGAGAGCTCGTTGCACGTGCTTGGCGAGCCGTGGAAGCCACGGCAGCGCGGCGCTGGAACGATCTAAGCAGTGACCAGAAGAAGGGCTGCCTGTGGCGCCCTCTGCGCAAACTCGTCGCACGAGCTCGCACTGCGCGCGAGGCCGAACTTGCCAGGGAACGACAGGAGACGATGCAGGCCGAGGCAAGGGCCCGGCAAAGTTTTCCAGATGTGTCGGGGCAAACGCTTGGCCTGGATATGTTGCCACAAATAGCCGCTGCCCAGCAGCAACAGCAGGCCCAGGCCATGGGTGGATCCCTTTTTGACGGCAGTTTCGATTTCTCCACCCCCACATCTCAGCCGCTTGGTATGGATTTCACTGCAGCCTTAACATCCCCTCAGGTCTTCATGACGCCAAGCGGACCGCGATCGCTGCAAACACAGATCCCAGGCGGGGATCTTGTCTCGCCAACCAGTCAATTCCTTGCGGAGACTCGATCTCCACCACAGCCTCACAGTTCCCCATCTCAAGTACATGACTCCATGACTTCCCTTGACTGGCTTCTGAAATCCTCACCCGAGCCCATTGATGGGACCGATGGCGTGCCAGGCCTCAGCAACGGCAACAGCGGCAACACCTCGTCCAATTCCATATCCAACTCTGGCACCGGAACTGGCAACACCCCCAATGGAGTCTACGGCTTTGGAAGTGTCAACACGTCAAACGCACCCAACGGAGCGGCGTCGACCCGCAATAACAGTGCCAGCACTGTATCTCCCGGCGTGGGCGATCCGGAAGGCATGAATTGGGCCAATTGGGACGACTTGGTTGCCCAGTATGGCATGGACGTCGATCCAGTGCAAGACCTTGGTGGAGATCGCCGCGACATGGAGCAGTTATTCGTTCCCGTACGAGGGTTTGAGACGTGGTACTGAGCCTTCTACAACGACTGGATCTTTTTGAAACGCTTTGAATTCTTACGCCCGGCTTACCGACTGCTTGGGTGCACGCGCACATCTTCTCCGTGTTCCCCCTTGGCTTTTTCGCAATCGTCCTCTGCTATTTCTACGTCTGATACATTTGTGTTGAGGGAAGCGTCGCGTCACTGTTTATACCCACTTTCTCTGTGCATCCTTTTGACTTACTCTTGTGGCGCATGGCTCTGTCACTCCCGGCTCGTGGATACGTTCCGCGTCTCTTGGCTCCTGGATGGGTTACCCTCCCCTGCTCTGGCGTCATACGTTATACGCGCCTGTAACGGTAATTTCCTGCAATTTTTTGAAACCCACCCCACTTCTCACGAACCATGGAAACGGTTGCTTTACTCGGCGCATGTATATAAAGGGGTCTTTTCTCCCCCCTGAAAAGGAGTAAAAAAGAGGATATGGAGAAATCAAATATGATATAATGCAACTGGAAATCTTGGTCCTGGATCATCGGTGCTGTCCCGTGCCGAGTCGTCGACATGTACCCTGAAATCAACGGAAATCATTCCTAAACCCAAGGCCTAAGCTGTCTCCCTACTACTATATAAACCACACTGTAGCACATCTCTTTTCCTGACTTCTGTTAAGGCCGTAACTCTCGTTTGCAAGCAAAGCGGGATCGTTCTTTTTTTTTTTTTTTTTTTTGGCGAAGCGGAGGATTGCGCGCTCGCGCGCTCTTCCGATAGCGAGCGAGCTGGTAGGCACGTCACTTTGCGCACGTTCGCGCACATACACGGTCTCAGACGCCGGCGATCCGGCAAATGGAAGGGAGAATGCCGTTTCTCTGTGTGCGTGCGTTTTGTTTGGCGCTCGTGCCGTGGTCTGTTTGGCTGGACTGTGCTTCCCTTCCCGCCGCACACTCCCCCTCGTTGTTTCACAACCCAATCTGCATATATTGTATGCCGGTGATAGATGAGAAGAGTAGTTTGTTTTAATTTATAACGAACGTCACACGCCGCGGATGATGTGTAGCAGCTATAGTCGGGGAAGTGGTGAGGTTTGAACGTGCCCCAATGCCTTTTTCTCTTCTTTAAGAGAAGGAACGCCCATAGACCGCAGGTCCACGTAATCGTTCCGTTAATGTCTGCATTAACCAACTCGGGTGGATGAGTCAACGAACGATGAGAGAAAAGGGGAGAAGCGGAAGGCGGAGTAAGTGACCGCGCTACTAGGGCCGGCCACTAGGACAGGTGCAACCGAAAGCGAAAGAACGGCGGATACCGAGAGCACTAAACCATTACTACTGCGCCTATACTATCGTATCACGCCATGGTCTTTTTCGCCATCACCGCTCTCCTTTCTCACCATTCTTCCAGGCTTGACGACGCGCGTAGGAAAAAGAACGGTCCGGACCATTTCCGAGGAAACCAAGCCAAGGATCAATCCTTTGTTTCGAAAAACCGAGGTCAAATCTAGTACTGTACGTCGATTCAGTAGTACCGGAAAGCCAAAATCCACGGCTCACTCCGTTCTCTCTCTCCTCTTCCGCGTCGGAGGTGTGACAGAGAAAGAAAGATGAAAGCAATCCATCACACGCACGACCCCTCCGTAGCACCCATCCATCATCCAGCAGGTAAACAAAGGAAAATCCAAAAAAAGCAGAGCCAAACCAATCTGCTACCCGCGAAGTAAGTATGTACAACACGTCACACCCTGCATCACCCGAACGAACGAACGAACGAACGACACCCACACCCTCCTCTTCCCTTCCTCTTTCGGGGGGTGGGGCGAGGAGGATGAAAAGGGAAATGAACTGGCGCCACCACCGCCACCACCGCCGCCCCGCCATACACGCACCCCCCTTTGGTCATATAGATGGTCGAAGCTCGTGCTAGTGACTTGGTGGCGGTGGCGCGCGCAATCATCGGTGGGACATCCCGTAGCGTAGTAACGGACGTTTTGACCGATAACGAAAAGTACCGTGATAGAAAAAGGCGTTGTTGTTAGCCTTCGGGGTTTTGAACTTCCTCGGAGGAGGATGGCTTGCGTTGGTGGCTGGGCTTGAATTGGTCTAGTGCCGTGTGTTCAAGGGGGAAGAGTGGGAGATGATTCTAGTTACACGATTGCGCGCAAATGGAACGGTGGTCTGCTGAGAGGATTAAGGTACTTCCGTGGGGTGAGGACAATTGAGCGGAGGGGTCCAGGTAGTTTGTTAGGAGGTGCATTGCATTTCGGTTGTTGGTAAATTTGGCAAACATGTCATCACGAGCAATGCGAGCCAAGAGAGATTTTGCAGCAAAGGAACATCATGACGCTTTACGTTAAGATCTATGAAAAAGTTTGGAGGTATCAACAAGAAGAGGAGAAAAGGAGATCTGGTATAGTTCAAAAAGGGTCCCGTTTTAGGATTCCCTCCTCAGTCATACAAGAAACGAAAAGAAAGAATAAAAAGTGATCTCTCGGATCAAAGCTCATTGATTTCCTTTGCCAGCTGCTACAGCATCACATCAAGCCGCTCTTAGACATTACCAGTTATCTTGGTTGTTTTGAAACGGCAAAGAACGCCCACAACCCCATTCGCTGGTGCATCAGAATGCGCTTAGAGAGCGAAGAAAGCAGCACCCATGGCGGCGGCGGCACCGAAGACGCCGCTGGCCTTGAGGACGCCGGCAGCGCCGGTGTAGAGAGGGTTGCTGGGGGTGGAGGCGGGGGTGCCAGCGGCACCGGTGGTGGAGGAGCCAAGGGCGGGCTTGCTGTAGGAGACGGTGGTGTTGGGCATGACGCCGTAGGGGGGGTTGGGGTTGCCAACGACGCCCTGGACCGAGGAAGAGGTGGGGACCGGAGCAGAGACCGAGGCGGAGGCGGAGGCCGAGGCCGAGGCGGAGCAGGACTTGCAGTCAGTCACAACCGAGGTGTAGACGGGCTTGGTGACAGTGCAGCCGCCGGGGCAGTCGGTGATGGTCAGAGTGGTGGGCTCGGTCACGGTGTAGGTCTTGCCGTTGTGGGTCAGCTCGGTGGCGTACGGGCAGAAGGTGGTGTAAGCGGTGACGATCCTATCATCATATTGTTAGACCAGGTCTGGAGACGAAGGTGAGTTCGGGGTGTCTTACTCAGTGACGTAAGAAGCGTTGGCAGAGACGGTGGGGGTGACGACCGAGGCAGCGGCGCTGGAAGCAGCGGCGCTGGAGGAGGCGGAAGAGGCGACAGCGGAAGAGGCAGCAGCGGAAGAGGCAGCAGCCGAGGAGCTGGCGGCCTTCTTGGTGTTGGAGATGCCGAACTGGGTGGTGTACTGGTAGGCGCCGTTGGCGTCGATGACGAGCTTGATGCCGTAGCCGGTGTCGCCGTTGGAGTCCTCGAGGTCGGTGGCGGGGTACCACTCGTACGAGCCGTCGTTCTCAGTGCCAGCGACAATGGTCTGGATGGGAACGGCGTTGGTGGAGGGACCCTTCAGCAGGATGAGGGTAACGGTGCCACCAGCGTAGGGCGTGTCGGCATCCCACTTGATGTCGTAGCGCTCGCCGACGGGAACGATCTGAGCGCGGGGGTCAGCAAGAGGCTCGGACTCAACCGTTGTTCCTTCGCGCCGGAAAGGCCAACGCCAGAAGACAACAGAGGACGGGAGCGGGACGTACATCACCGAGACCGGGAAGGCGGACAGCGTTGGCGGTGGGGCCGTCGTCGGCGCGGACAAGGGCAGCAAGGCCGGCCGTGAAGAGGGCGAAGAGGGAGAAGTCGTTGGCGGCAACCATTTTGACGGATGAGGAGGTTGTGGGTTGGGGTTGTTGGTTGGAAAAGACAGTGGATGACAGTAATTGGAAAAAAGAGTGACTGGCTACAGCGAGTGAAGGCTGTGCGTTGGTGGGTGAGCGGTTGCGTGCAAAGAGCGGCTGGAGCTGTCGAGAGGGCCGGGGCAGGCTGCACTTTTATGAGCCTGGTCTCATGAAGGATCCACGACAACGGACGAGCAGTAGAAAATAGAAGTGCGCTTGCGGCAGGCTAGGCTCGTCGCAGCGGTGCAAATACGAAGCTGAGGCAGCAGGGGAGGGCATCGTGGCGGCGGAGACGGTCGTCCGTGCAGCGGCAGTGGTGATGATTGATGGCAAGCTGTGTAGGCGGGGACGTGACTCGGCCGCCCAATGGCGCTGCGTGCGCGCGGGTGTCGTGAGCCCGTGGGCTGGGAAATGAGATGATCCGGATAGAGCCGATGGCCGGCTTCCCAATCTTACCCGTGGCTTGCGGCGGCATGGCGGAGATTGACGGCGGGGCTGGCGCTCAGCGGCGAGCTGGTGGAGAGGCAGCGCCTACTCGCGCGTCGGCGTGGACGAGTCGCCGGCGAGAGACTCTGGACCGGGCCATGGGCTGGAGGCTGAATATCGGAGCCCGTCTCAGGCAGCTCGTATGCAGGAACAGGAGTGGCAGCAGCAGGGGTGACATCAACCGCCGCCAAGCTCTCACTGAGGGAAGGCCCGTTTCTCCAGCGTGGGGCCAGCCCAGCCCGGCGTCTATCCGCACTGCACCCAACACTGCCACCCGCCATCGCTCCAGCCGCATCACTCCATGCCGCGCCTCCAGAGCATCAATCCCTCTGTTTCTTCGCCGGCGCACGCCCGCACCCACGCCCCACGCCCCTCGCCCTCGCCCTCGCCCTCGCCTTCGCGGCGCCGGCACATGCAACCTTCATCTCGTCCGATACGCCCAGGGCCCGGGCTCCCAACTGCCGCCGGCCGCACAGCTGCTCTGTCGCGAGAGCAGAGCCTTGGCGGTGCATCGTCCGTTTGCGGTGCCTTGCGTTTGGCACGCGAGCTCATGTCGCTCGCCATGTCGCTTGGCCGGCGATGTGCTGTGCCACGGTGCGGAGAATCTGCATGGTTTAGCGGGAGCAGAAACGCCGACGGTTGGTTCCTGCAGCGGGCGCAGGGCTGATCAACTTTATCCGCAGGGCAGGAACGCACGACGTATCTAATGACTCGCAACCCGAGCACCGTGTCCAATGCTTTCCATTCTGCCGTTCCGCAGCCAATGCTCTCCTGCAGCGCCGCAGATACGCCATACGACGCTCTATTCTATTGTATTGGATTGGCATCGCGGCTAAGACGGAGATTTGCGCGAGGCGTATGACGCTGACGGCGTTGCCGAGCGGCGAGAGCGCGTCGGCACGCACGGGTAGCTCGGCAACGCGACACTTTAGTCCGCTTTTTCGGCTTCTTAAGAGCGACGAAACCCCTATTCACTACGCGCGCAAACACGGCCCGGCGCGAGCGAGCAGCAGTCCTTAAGTAGCCGTACTACCTGCATGATGCGATGCATGCGAGAACACTGTAAGTCTGAAACCTCCCGCCGCCGGTTCATGCTTTTTGTTGCTGATCCCCTAGGCGTGCGCGGGCCCGACGACGGCTTCTGGTAAGGCTGTGGTGCTGCGGCTAAGGGAATAGCGGCCAGCAGGAACCCGTTGATCGCACCGTCGATTATCATATCGGCGGCGCATTCTTCCTGGTCCTCGGCTCTCTTGCACGGCCGTCTTTCCATGAATAGCCTTTCTGCAATTCAAAACACCCAACCTTATTGACAGGCGGTGTGACACTTGCATCGATGCCCCCGGCTCCAGCCTGAATCAGGGCGTGATGCTCTTCGATTCTGGAAGCCTGGGCTGAGCTCGGCTATTGCTGTTCGAGTGAAACTATCCTGTCGTGGGAATGGGCACCAAGAAACTCGTGTTCGTGTTTGGAAATTGTGGAAAAGGCAAAACGCCAGCTATGTCGGCCGATGCAACCCTTAACACACGCCTCGCCGTCGTAAGTCATGTCGAAACTCCCGATGTCGCAGTGGTTGAAGCGAATGCCCCGACGTACATGCGCGTTTTGAAACTATACAAACGCGTCCAGACATGGTGTCCAGCTACCAACGTAAGTTGGGTGCAAGTTTATCTATGAGGGAAGGCTTGATTCTGTGCATCTTTGGACGAGCACCCTTAGGCCACAAGTCAAAAACCGTCGGATGTTGGGATGAACGAATAAGAAGTTGAACCGGTGTTTCTATTGAACGGGAAGATGGATAAATCAACGCTGATCAAATACACGTGTTATGCTGCATAATGCCATACTCATCATCGGACGGGCCGAAAGTGCTAGTAATTCATACTCCACTGAAAGATTGGAGAGCCAGTTGAGAGGGAAAAAAGGGAAAAGCCGACATTCGCGAGAACGAGCAATGCCAGGGACCAGAGGAAGCCGCCCATGAATCATGCCAGACTCCAGAAAGACAATGCACCATGACTCCGTATTACATCAACCCTACCCCCGTTGCCCTGCCTTTTTTGTCTTCCGTCTCCACCCACACGATCGTTCCCCGGACTTAGGATCCAGGGGTTCCGTTTGCCGCCTCAGCAATCCCGTTCAGAGCTCCGGAGAAAGAACCACCAGAGTCCCTCGATGGCGTCTCCATGCCCCCCATACCACTGCCCATACTAGCATTCATTCCACCGCTCATACCCATGTTAGGAGTCGCGCTGCCAGCCATACCAGCGCCCGTCATGCTGTGAGTGGGGTGAGTATGCGCTGCTGCAGAAGCTGAGTGGTGAGCGCCGTGCGTGGCAAGACGCGCCGTCTCGTCCTCCTCGCCCATACCATCCACATCTGGCCAGAACCGCTCCTCAAGCCAGCAGACGTGCTCGAACAACTGCTCGCAGCGCATCATCTCTTCTTTGCCATTCGGCGAGGTGGTTGTGTTGGCCAGCTCATCTACCAAGCTGCGGCAGGCATCTACGAACTTGGAGAACGGGGCAGATGTCCAGTTAGGGATCAGCTGCTGATGCAGCGCAACAATGTGCGGCTCGTTTGACGGAGTGGAGAGCGTGGGGGTGAAAGACGAGGCGTAGCTCCATGCGCTGCGGTAGCACTAAAGACGGAATGTAAGTACCTGTTTCCGATGAGCTTACAGTTGAAAGCGACGTACATGCTCTGTAGCCCATAGCACCACCATGCCCTCGAGCAAGCTTGCTCCGCTGCTGGTGCTGCTCAGGAACAGGTCAAGGTACGCGCGAGTGATGCGATTCGGCGGTTCGTCCGTCATCTGGAGGCCGAACTTGGTCGCGGTGATTTCAAAAAAGGTCATTTCGCGACGAATGTTGTTGAGAGCACTGATCAAGAGGTCCATGACACGATAGGTTTGGTGGAACTGGCTGTTTGGCACCACAGGCAGTCGAAGCTTCGCCAACATGTTGCCAATGAACCTGATATAGCCACGGGCATAGTGTGCGTCTTGCACCAGCCACTGTGTGAGGGCGGGCGCCGAGAGGGTACCGCAGCCCGCGTGCGACAGGAAGGGCTGCTGCGTCGCCGCGGTGAAGGGCCCTTGGAAGCGGTTGAGAAGGTGTGCTACGAGGGATGGGCTTTGCTGCGGGGGCGGGCCCGGGTGTGGCGCTATGGGTTGGCCTTCACGCGTGCGCTTGTTCGTGTTTGGCCCGCGGCGGTGGACCTGGAGGTTAGGATTGGGGTGAGTGCCGTTCAGGATTCCGCGGTTGGGGGTGCCGTCCGGCTGCGTCATGTTCGGGTCGATAGTGGCGGGTGCGGTTTGCTGGATGTGCATGGTAGCATCGGGCGAATTGAGAAAGGCCGCGCACGACTGAAGGTGCTCAATCTGGCGCGTTGTGTTCTTCGCACGCGTGAAGCCGCAGTGCAAGCATCGCACTTTGGCGCACTGTGGTCACTTAGTCAGTATTGGAAGAGGGCAGAAAAAAAAAGCGACGTTCGCGAGACAAGGTCCCACGTCGCAGTAACAGCGGGTTCAGTGAGCGCCATGACGCATGCGTTCCATCGACGCGGGCCGCGTCCAAGCTGCCGAAGTCGCCTGCTGAAGGGTGCTTTCGCGCCTACGCGGCGCTGGCGTCGAGACCTTGTGGGTCGAGCGCTCGTCGCAAGACGGATGGAAGGAGGACAGGAACGCACTTTTGACGGCGTGGACTCGTCAGTGTATTCCTGGAACGCACGACGGATATCGGGATTTGCATGCTAGGAGGTCAGCGACGTTGCAATATGGGTGCAGAGGGCGAGGTAGGGCGGCTCTTACTCGTCCCATGGCTGTAATCCTTACCCGTTACGATACACGGCGGAGAAGGAGTGTATCTTTCGAGTCCGAAGATTTGAGGGGAAGTCAGCTTGGACGCGCTAGTGAGTAAGTAAAAACTTGGCAGGCGCACGGCCATGACATTGCGAACTTCCACACGCGGCGCCTGCTCCTCACAGCGATGCACATTTCATTTTGGGCGCTGAAGTCCCTCAAAGCCCTGCAGCATGTACTGCACTCAATTTTCTAAAACATCCGTGTAGTTTTGATTGTTCACATCTGTTGGGCGACGACCGGGTGGTAATCGCAGAACGCGAGCCTGTCCCGCTCCTAGCAGCGAGATGTCAGCAAGCGGCCACCTGCATGTGGATGACTCATCATCCCAGCTCGGTCGGACCGCCCTATGCCCGTTCGAGCGTCAGCAGACCGGACGAGACCGGAACTGAGTGAACCGTTTCATCCGATGCGCAGTCTTCGTCAAGAACCCAATAATGTTAAGACATCGCTCCAACCACCGCTTACGCAGGAATGTAAATGCCCATCACCCCAGCCGCCAAGAATGGATCGTCCTCCGGGCCTTGAAGCAATTAGCCCCCGGTGCGCTTCGTCCTAGAAAATGTAGCGGGGCTTGGTACCGGCAGCGACACCTGCCGTCGTCAAGGGTCAGGATTGCTGTAACTTCACCAGTCAGCTTTTACATCGCTGCAAACATACGTCATCGCAGAAAGCAAAGTAAGCGTGCTATTGTAAGAATACTGTCCAAGTTTCTTTCAATTTTGAGCCTCTGAAATATATAATACATGGTTTACAAGAAGTTCTGCTGCAGTCAGCGTCGCGCTACACATCCCCCAAACTTGCAACATGTACACTTCGAGGCTCATCCTACGGTGTACCAAAACTCGAACCCCGCCGCATCATGCAAGAAATAAGAGTGGAAATTCTCAGTGCCGCACCTCTGTCTTCTTTTCCCAAGCCTGGATCCAGTAATTACGCCCGTTTTTGTGTTACTCTGCTGGAGCCTCGTACTTACTGTGCTTTTATTCGGGCTTGTTGCCCAAGAACCCGAAAAGACCGCTCTTCATGCTCTTCATTTGTTCTTCTTGCGCTTTCTTCTCTTCCTCCGCCATCTCCTTGAGCCACTTCTCGCCGTTCTCGCGGATTTCCTTCTCCATCATCTCGTATTGCTTCATGCCTTGCTCGCGGATCTGGTCCGAGAGCATCTTGCCCTTCGCAAAGCCTTCAGCTGCGCTCTCCTTGCCAACTATAAGGCCACCCTGAGGGGCCGTTGGCTTCATGCCCAGTGCACCCGCCAATGCGCTCATGCCGCTACGCTTGGGTTTACGCGACTGCTCCTCCTCCAGCTGCTTGTGGAAAGCATCACGAGCCTTCTGTTCACGGATCGCAAATTCGGCTGCGACGTCCTTGCCCTCAAAAGACTTAAGGGCTGTCCGCACATCAGTGATACCCATCGTCGCAACGTACTCAAGGAAGGGGACGAGAGAGACAAGGCCCCTGTCAGTCTTCTCGCCCTTCCATGGAGGAAGGATGATGGCGTTCTCGGGTTGGTTCTTAACGTGCTCTGCCTTGGTATCGATGATGATGGTCTTGCTCAGGTCACGGTTAAGGTACGAGAGGTCCTGGGAATCTGTTAGAAACGAGGCTTCTGACGGGCGGCAACTGAGATGAACTTGCCTTGACGTACTGGCCCTTCTCATACCGCGTAGCTTCTCTAAACAGAGGCCACATGACGACATGGAAAGGGTCCAATTTCCTGATGACGGGATCGCCGTTGGCCATGGGCAAGCTGGTGAAAATGACAAGCTCGTAGTATTGGCAGAGGTAGCGCAGGAAGAAATCAACACCAGGCCTCTTCGCAAACCGCCAGCCATGCTCGCGCGTCCACTCACTGTGCACAAGCAGATCCTCCAAGCTCAACACCAGAGTGAACGGCGGCGCGGGGTCGACCTGAGGGAGCAGCTTAGGGAAAACAGGCTCTGTGTAATAACCCAGAGATTTAGAGAGTCTGGCGCTCGCGCGTGCGTAGACGGCTGATGGTGACCAGCCGGAAGGAACGTCAGGATGCTGTTTTGCCTCCTCTTCAGACTCCCACTCACGGCCAAGGAACAAGCCACCAGTCGCCAACAAGACGCCACCCATGATCATCGTTATGTTCGCGTACATGTTTCTTTTTCTATCCGTAGACGTCTCATACGCGGACTTGGGAAGCTCTCCACCCTCACGGTCACCATAGCCGCCACCGGATACTTCAGGCTCGGGTTGTTCGTACTTGGGGTCTTCAGTGACATTAGGCTTCGGCTCGGGAGCATCCTCCTTGGACGACGGGGTAGACTTGAGGAACTCCTCAGCAAAGGTGGACGGAATGCCATGCCTCAAGTCGGGCAGAGGCTTTTGCGCCTGGGGAGCATCGCCGGGAGCAGTCTCAGGGGCCGTATTGGCCTCTGTCGATTGAGGGCTTTCGAATTCGGGTTGAGAGGTGGAGAAGTCGGCAGACTCTGAGGGTTTCCCTGCTGCGGGCTTGGGATTGGGCTTGCCGGGCGTGGGCGGTGATTGCGGGGTGGTGTTC
This sequence comes from Diplodia scrobiculata, assembly GCA_001455585.1. Taxonomy (NCBI): domain Eukaryota; kingdom Fungi; phylum Ascomycota; class Dothideomycetes; order Botryosphaeriales; family Botryosphaeriaceae; genus Diplodia; species Diplodia scrobiculata. The sequence goes on along the minus strand of LAEG01000843.1, from coordinate 3,794 downwards.
TTGTCGGGTGACGCAGCAGCGTTGAACTCTCCCGTGTTCCGCGAGGACGCCTCTGCGGGCCGTTGGTTTGAACGGTCGACGTTAGGCTTGGAGGGGTGAGGATGCGTCTTCCTGGCGGGGCGAGACCTGGAGTCTTTCGCGTAGGAGCGCACGTAGGCGGCGGCGGGCGCTCTGGGAAGCGGCGCGAGCAGCGGACGAGCCGCAATCAGACGAAGGGCTGCGCGCGAGAGCATTGCCGGGGGAGCTGGACAGGTGGAAGAAGGGGCGCGCCCGGAAGAAGCTGCGACGAATTGACGAGGCTGGAGTGGTGTGGATGCGCCGTGCGGGCGGTGATGATGCAGCCGCCGCCAGAATTTCCGCGCACCGGGCTTGGCGCCTCTGACTCGCCGGCAGGCGCATTGATCCTGCGAGCTCCCGCATGCACCTAAGCTCCAGCTGTCCTATTAACCCTCCCCACATTGCCCTCTGCGCCCCAGCCTGAGCTTGGAGATTCTTGCCGTCTCTCCATCCGCTCTGCTCCTCCCATGCCGTCCTTGGGAGCCGTCCAGAGGGAATGCTGTCGACTTGGCTGGCGCTGATCGGGGCCGCTCCTACACCATTCAGCCGCTCCACAGCCCTCACGCGATGCCTTCTGCTGTGGCTCCTGGGCGCCGCGCTCCTCGCGCACTGCATGACCACTGAGGCCATCGCCAATCTCAAGTAGCCTGCCCTTCCCGGTGCCGCCACGAGCACCCAGCTTACTCGAATCTGTAGACGGGAAACCGCAGACATATTCTATCATGGCTTCGACAATTACATGCAGAATGCCTTCCCTGAAGACGAGCTGCGCCCGTTGACGTGCGCCCCCCTGACCCGAGACCGTGCCAACCCCGCCCATATCGAGATGAACGACGTGCTCGGCAACTATTCCTTGACTTTGATCGACAGCTTGTCCACACTCGCCATCTTAGCATCTTCTCCGCTCGAGGAACACGGGGGCCGCGAGCCGCTGGAAGACTTCCAGAACGGCGTGAAGCTGTTCGTTGAATACTACGGCGACGGCACCGATGGCCCGGCCGGGCAAGGGAAGAGGGCGCGAGGGTTCGACCTGGATAGCAAAGTGCAGTTGTTTGAGACAGTCATTAGAGGGCTGGGGGGACTGCTCAGCACCCACCTTTTTGCAGTCGGCGAGTTGCCGATCCGCGGATACGAGCCTGTCTTTGTTGACACCGAAGACGGTCGGCGAGGCATCGAGTGGCCTGGCGGGTTTCTCTATGACGGCCAGTTCCTGCGTCTAGCTCATGACCTGGGCAAGAGGCTACTCCCGGCCTTCCACACCCCGACAGGCATACCCTATCCACGCGTCAACCTTCGTTCCGGCATTCCGTTTTACGCCAACTCCCCTTTGAACAACGACTCGGAACATGGACAGTGCCAGGAGAATCCAAACACCCCTCCTGAAATAACGGAGACGTGCAGTGCGGGTGCTGGCAGCCTTGTACTTGAATTTTCCACCCTGAGCAGGCTGACGGGAAACATGGAGTTTGAAAAGGTTGCAAAGCGGGCATTCTGGGAGATCTGGGCCCGCCGGAGCACTACCGGCCTCATTGGTTCGGGCATCGATGCGGAAACAGGGCACTGGGTCAGCCCATACACCGGCGTGAGTTATCACCCTCTCTTTTCTAGGGGCTCAGATACTAAAGATAGCAGATTGGAGCAGGAATCGACAGCTTCTTCGAATACGCTCTCAAATCGCACATTCTCCTTTCGGGCCTGCCTTACGATTTGGAGAACGAGCGTGCAGACTCACCAGAGGCCTTCCTTCATACATGGCAAGATGCACATGCTGGAATAAGGAGGCATATTTACCGCGGCCCAATGCACCAGCACGGGCATTACCTTCAAGTGGATCTGTACACCGGCGCCATGCGGGCCTTCTGGATTGACAGCCTCAGCGCCTATTACCCTGGGTTGCTGACCATGGCCGGAGAGCTGGACGAAGCGATCGAAACCCATCTTCTGTACACAGCGCTATGGACGCGCTACTCGGCCCTTCCGGAGAGATGGTCAACCGCAACTGGTAACATCGAGATGGGGCTTCGATGGTGGGGTGGCCGCCCTGAATTCATCGAGTCGACGTGGTACCTGTACCGTGCGACGAAAGATCCGTGGTATCTGCATGTGGGAGAAATGGCTTTGAGGGACATCAAGCGTAGATGCTGGACAAAATGCGGATGGGCAGGCTTGCAAGACGTGAGGACCGGTGAGAAGAGCGATCGCATGGAAAGCTTCTTCCTCGGCGAGACTGCAAAGTATCTCTTCCTCCTCTTTGATTTTGACCATCCCTTGAATCACCTTGGAAGTCCCTGGGTGTTCACGACCGAAGGCCATCCCCTCGTCATACCCGAACGACTCCGCCAAGACGAAAGCTTCCTTGATGCGCGCAGCAAGGCTGACAGACAACTACCCGATTACGTCAATGACGCCGCCTGCCCTGTTCCCCCGGCCCATGTTCCGTTCACCATTTCCACGACGGCAGCCCGGGACGATGTTTTCCATGCGGCAAGCCTGGCACGGCTGCACTTGATGCCGGACAGGGACACGTTGGAGTCACCGCTCGTTGAATTCAATGCAGATCACCCCAGCATCTCTCTGTCGGACGTCAGATCCCCATCAAACTACACCTACTACCCTTGGACCCTTCCTCCGGAGCTGATACCGTACAATGGCACTAGCTCCAAGATGGTTGCGCGTGCAACATTCGACCTCTCGTTCCCGAACCTGCCGAACGGTATGGGGAACACAGCTTCACTCCAGCGTGTCGGCGGTGGTGTGCTAGTCAACTCGATGAGCGGTCTCCGTCTTGGCATGGTGCGTGAGGCTGAAGGCAGTTCGTCAAAGGACGAGCCGGGCAGCGACCACTTCAGGATCTACGCCGTTTCCAACGTGGCGTTGGGAAGAGACGAGAAAATATTCATGTCTCGCGACGCCGTGTCAAGCTTCAACCCTGCGGATCCGTACTTCACGAGGACGCGGGACCTCACGGCGCTCGATGTCTTCGTTGATGCCCTCGAACCTCCTCCCGCCGCAGTTGCCAAAGAAACGTCCCCCGACGACCCAGACACGCTTGACGACATTCTCGAAGCTGCTCTAGCTAATGACACGCTGTCGCTCATCTCGCTCCCTGATTACATCGAGACAGACAAGATGAACCCGTCTCTCATCAGCTCTCTCCTTCAAAACATCCAAAACATGCTAACAGAGACCCTTCCCTTCGACTCGCTCTCACCTCCTCCGCCCAATGCCCCAACCCGCGCCTTCAGCGACGGCAAGCACCAGGTGCGCCGCGTTCAATTGTCAGCAGCGCTATCGACCGGCCCCGGAGCCGCGCTACCGCCGCCGCCATTCCCTCCCGTGGGGCGGAGGGGTAGCAGCAGCAGCAGCGACGAAGGCAAGTTCGAAGACGACGAGGGCAGCCTCCCCTGGCACACGGTCTACGTCGGCGACGAGAACTGCGACGCGCGGCTGCCGGCGGCGGTGCCGCGCGAGCACCAGATCATCGTGCTGAGGCGGGGCGGCTGCAGCTTCTCGCAGAAGCTGGCCAACGTGCCGGCGTACGCGCCGTCGTCGACGTCGCTCAAGCTAGTCATCATTGTGTCGTTTCCGGAGTTCGAGGATGGTGGGGGTGCCGACAGTTTGGTTCAGCCGCTGTTGGAGGAGGAACAGAAGCTGGCCGGGGGCGACATTCCGCGGCCGCACCCGATCCCGTTGGTCATGGTGGGCGGCGGGGAGGAGACGGTGAGGTTGCTTGAGAG
>LAEG01000842.1:0-19342 GCA_001455585.1 Diplodia scrobiculata | reverse complement strand
CGAATGAGTGTTTTTTTTTTTTATAAAGAAGTCATAGCGTGTGGCGTTTAGATGTCTGTTGTTGGTCTCTCCCTCTCTCCAATTTCGCCTGATGAAAGGGGAGGGGATGAGTGTGGGATTTAGGTGTTTTGGAAATTTTTTTTTTTGTGATTTCTGCTGTGTTTTACGTGCGTGTGTGCTATTATGTGAATGTGTAAGTGCTATTAAATGTAGATGTGATTGTGTGTGGCTAGGTGTAAGGTGGGTGTTGTGAATAGATGGGATTACTTCTTTGTCGCAGTAATATAGGATTAGGACCGGGTTATATAATAATACTGGATGTGGTCGCTACTATAACTATGTAGAACGTAGGGTGTTATGAAAGTTTTGTGTGACATTAATTGTCGTAACGAGATATGCTGAACCATAGAAAGTATTAAGAAATAGATCATTGCATAAACTCATGCTTGCTCAAAAGGGAAAACCAAAGAAGAATGAAGAAGTCTAGACGTCTGCATCCCCTACATGCTTTCGTGATAGTCCACGGGCAACTGCGCAACACTAAAGCCCTCCGCCAGTGCGACTCCGATTGCCTGGTCACAGAGCGCCTGGTTGAGTAAGGCAGGACGGACTGCAGTCTCAAAAGGCAGGAGTGAGATTTGAATCAGATGAGATTGAGACTCTGCATGGTCGCCGAGTTCGACAGCAATGACCTCTACCAAGCCGGACTCAAGTTGAAATTCCACGTACTCGAGAGTGCTTGGAGTCAATAAGATAGCGCGGTCCAGATTGAACAACCGGCTAATAATTGTGTCGGCGACGTTCCAAGTGGCTGGAGAGCTGCTCGCAACTTGGACGGGAGTTCCAGAGAATCTTTTGGAGCCAATTACTGGTATGACGTCTGCGGGAAACCTGGCCGATACGGTTGCCGCAGCATGGGAGAGGGACGATTCGCTGTATGTTTGGGTAGGGTAGTTGAAACCGAAACTCCCGAGTCGCTCAATCTGCTCTTCCGCCTCGGAGTCGAAAAACACTTCTCCCAGAAGCTTCGATTCTGGGTCCTGACCAAAGCCTGCATCGACCACTTGACAAGGCCGCTTTCGTCTTGAGTTTCAATGTAGCCCTTCTCTACCATTTCTTGCCATCCAAGTTTAGGATGGTAACCTCCGATGAAGCACAGGTTCTTTAGACGGCATCTATTTTCGATCAGAAACTCTTCAAGACGGCAGTCCTCATCTGGCAGCGCCAATTCGCTACAATGGCCGGTAGCTTCCAAGGTATGGAAACAATTTTGCAACCACTTCCAGATTTTGCCCAGATGAGGGTCCGCTTTCTTGCCGTGTGTGTGCAACCGATCGCCCATGAATGCTACCAGCATGGTTTCGTTCTCATTCCGGATGGCGTATTGGAATAGCTTCAACCCGCTTGGTACGCTGAACAATTTCGTGGATCCGGCCAGACCTGCCTCGAAGAAAGCGGCGACGCTATCCCAGCTTTCCCGTCCCACAGCTTTCCGCCATGCCCTGTTTGTCGTCGATTGGACATCAAATAGGCCATCCGTGCTGCATTGTGGGGGTCCCTTTTTCTTGAAGTATCTGCCGTGCAAAAGCCGACGCATACCGTGCCATGGGCTGCTGGGTGGACTCTCCAAGGGAACAGTCTTGATACTCGCGAGATTCTGGTGTATCCTTAATAGCGCCAGGCACCCAGGCCCATTGTTCTCCTCAGCGGCCACTTCTAGGTGACGTTTCACGGGGTCGTGTATGACGACAGCGTGAGGGTCCGCGCCGGCTTCGAGGAGCAATTCGATGAAAGCACAAAGAACAGTAATTTCACGTATTCGCTGGTCACTTCGAACACTCATCCTGGTCTTCAGTGACGCATGGAAAACCGCCAGTCCCAGAAGAGGGTTTTCGACAGAGGCACCATGCTGTAACAGAAATCCAAGAAGCTTGAGGTCTTGCTCGAGGATGGAATACTCAAGCAATGATTTGCCAGAGGAATCCGTAACATTTGGATTGGCGCCCCGGCAGATCAAGACCTCTGCAAATCCGTAGTGACTTTGCTCTCTTCTTTGCCGCAATACCACCTCGAGGAGCGTACCACCTCCGTTGATATGTCTTTTGAATTCCGCACCCACCTCTAGCATCAATTGTGCACAGGCAAACACTGCCGGCCGATTAGCCGAAGGGTGGTAATCATCGAGTTTGAACAGGGCCTGGTATAGTAGAGGGAACCCGGCGCTTTCCATCTGTGGATCGGGCTTCGCGCCTGATTCCAGGAGCAAGGCGAGGAAATTTTTCCTGCCCGAACTCACTGCATGGAAAAGGCATGTAGGCCCAGGTATGCCAGCCCGCCTCCCAGGTGATATCTCGCCCATGAGGTTGGCACCTTGGTCGATCAGAACACGCATCAAGCTCAGTGACCCGGATCGAATGGCGCCGACCATCAACTCGTTCATCTTAGCTGAGAGGGAGCTTTGAGGTACGTGTTGAGCTTTTGCATGTGTCAAAAGAGTGTTGATGATATGAGGGTTCATTCTCGGGTTTGTTGCTGCGTCAAGAAGTCTGTGGACCGCAACTTTAAGTTTGCCGCATTGGAGGATCTGCTCCAGGTCCACAGTTGCGTGCAACCTAATCGCAGTATATGCTGCATGCTGAAATGCTTCCGGTGGTAAGTGCTCAATGAACTTGCGCGTGTCATAGTCCGAGGAGAACCCGCTCTTGATCATCTCCTCCAACAGATAGCCCAGGCGTGAGCGTGAACCATCTCCCATTTGCACAATCCTCGCGTGAAACCAGTCCAGTATCTCCGTGTTGTGCCGTGCAATGGGTATGCGAGCAAATAATCCTACGACGGCTTTCGCTGGCCCAAGGATTGAGAGCATTCATCAACTCCACTCCAAAGTTCAGGAACGCGATGTTGGTTTCAGTACTGAATGACCCAGAGCAGACTATTTCCGTTGCCTGCTCGAACCATACATCATCGCGAATCAGTCGATCGTCCCTATAAATTCCGACGGACTTCACCGCATTCAAAATGACGTAGGCGGCCTTCAAATTTCCCTGCTGCACTGGAGGGAGGAATAATGACACAACATCTGGCTTAAAGCCATACCGCGTTCCAAATCGCGTCAGAACTTCCGCTGTCGCATGTGCAGCCAAAGATGTTGCTTCTCCATGTCGAAGAATAAGCTCCACTTGCGAGGCACTCGGGAAGGTGCACCAACAAAAAATGGCTACTTCTTGGAGGCGTAAATCTAGGACTGAGCGAAGGTGGCTCGGATCCAGTGGCGGGATATCCTCAAGAAAGTATGAGACAAATTTACTCAGATGATTCCAGCAGGCGATATGCAACGCAGATAGGTGGAGAGGATTGAACCCATGGGCCCTTAGAATACCTCAAGGACTGAGCCGATCCCACTAGTGGGTCAGCACCAAGCTTGAGCAATGCCAGTATTGCTTCATCTGATTCCATTGCCACAGCATAGGCCAGAGGGGTGCCGACAAGCCGTAGAGGGATTTGTGTATCCATGACCTGTTCTACGAAAGCGAAAGCGTTGATGTTCATGGTTTTTGGTCGACTGAGAGAACCCGCAATGCCTGCGATCGATGCGGGCGGGAGCATGAAAAGCCAGTGCAACGGAACACAACCATGACTGTTAGCTATGGTCGGATCTGCACCCTTCTCAAGTAGCAACTTGATGGTCTCCAGGTCCCCGGCCCTACAAGCAAGCTGGAGCAAGGTATTGCCGTTTTCGTCCTGATATTCAATGGATGAAGGAAACGGAGCCCCTGGTTCGTGGAACTGAGACACTTTGTTTTCGTACCGCTGGTGCTTGAGCGGATGAGAGAATGCGAGACCCAGGCCCTTCAGGACAATACTCCGGCAAGCACTGTGGATAACGAAAGACTCAAAGGGCTCGTCTGACTTCATGTGTGAGTTACTGGAAGTTAAAAAATCGTTGAATGCCGGCAAGAAAACTTCGGCATCCTGAAGGCCTTTGGAGATACTGATGTTGAGCCAATGGATAGCCCGAGAGATGTCCATTGCACATCTAAATCCATTCATGTACGAGAGTGCTGAATGTAGTGCAGCCCTTGAGGCGGTCAAGGGCTCGCTAGAGTCTCTAGCTACTCTTTCGCACTCCGTAAGAAGCTGGCACTTGAACCTGTGCGGTAGGACGTTCGACTTCCAGAAGGTCTATAAAGTCATTGTCAGCTGCTATCTTGGTATAATAGACCGTGTTTCGTTACCTCGTATGAGCGTTGTGTAGGTCCGGAAGTCAGTAGTCTCGCTGATGCACCGGATACTCTCTTGATTCTACGAATTCTGTTAATTACGGCTCTTAAGTGATTCTTCCGACATTCATCAACCCTAAAATGGCAAACGGATGTGACTGACATGGCGATCTTCAAAAACGGTAGCGATTTGATATCTGTAGTTCTTTGATCGACGTCGACCGTAAGGCATTGCTCGAAAAGCGATAGAAGAATCACTAGTTGCGCAGGTGTAAGCAGGGAGGCAAAATCATGAGATAAATCGTCACGGGCGATATCACAAAGATGAAGCTTAGGCCTTTCGAGAAACATTTCGTTCAGACTAGCCGTCGAGGAGCTGGAAGTAGGCTCGTGGTCGAGGTCTGGGACTTCCGATAATGGAAAGCTCGCATTGGCAACCCGCGGCTTCTTAAAGTATTGCTCTCCATCGATGAGTATCTCCCAGCATAGCAGGCCGAGGGACTAGACATCGCATTTTCTGTAATTGAGGCGCTCATGGTCACGCAATTTCCTATTGCGTATCTCAGGCGCATTGTAAGCAGGGGTTCCACCATATCGTTGGCGGTCTTCTCCGTCCTCATTGTTCTCGAAAAGGTGAATCGAGTGACTAAAATCCGAGATGCAAGCGGTGATAAGATCAGATGATTTGCTCGCAAGTACGTTCTCGAGTTTTAGATCTCCGTGTGCGACACCGCATTCATGAAGAGCATGCAACCCTTGGGCAACATCTTGACAAAAGCGGAGTTTTTCGAGAAGTGGCACCTGTCTGCTCCGAAGGTAGTGCCTCAGGGTTCCTTCGGCGGCAAATTCAGTGATCACAAAGGGGATGACGCTTCCCTTTTGAATGTTCCAGCCGTATCCGAGTACGTTCAGAATGTATTCATTTTCGGAAAGGCATGCCATTGTCTGTAAGCCGACATCAGTCCAGTCTTCCTCAAGGCCTTTATGAGTTCTAAAGGCTTATGCTTCCGTACTTGTAGGCTTCCAACGCCCCCATGAGTTGTTGGACGGAACTTCTATGGGAGGGAATAAGGAATATGCCAGCCTACCTCGATGTCTCTCAGAACGCAGCCAACTTGCCATTCGAAGGAACCAACATCCGTATTTTCGTGCGGCAGCTTGACCTCTTTCACCGCAAATATCCGACTAGACTCCGGGTGCTCGTGCCTTGAAACCCTGTACGAGCCTCCCTCACCAATGAATTGTCCATTTAGTAGCTCCGCGGTGTCAAAGGTCGGTAGCTCAAGGCGATGCATCGTTTCGACAAGGTCTTGGAGAGATTTTATGCGACGTCTATCGGGTTTTGAGAAGCCGCCGACGCTTGTAAGAATGGTGCAAGTAGTGTTGAGAGTAGAAAGAGTCTGAGAATCATCAGTCTCCTCCCTCGTGTCTCTGGCCTGGTTCATTCATTCACGTCAAGGGAGAAAGCTTCTTCTGGCGCCATAGTAATGAACTTCTATAGCCACAACAACGGGGCCACGACGACCAAGACGGACTTTGAGCAAGAGAACAGGCTTGAGTGGAAGGCGAAAGGCCGAGGATTGCAAAGCGGAGTAGCTCTTCAGCTGTTTGATTATAGCGCTTACCAAGGAGCTAGTGTACTGCTGCGTATTGGCGAGACCCGCTGCGAGGCATCACGTAGGGTATCGCTTCTGGTAAGGCATTGAATCACATGCTACATAGGCTCAACCCCGCATTGAGGATCGCATAACATTCCTAAAACTCTTATCCTTTGCCGACTTGCTCGATGAAAAGTCACAAACCCACGTCTATTGAAACGCTCCAGTGGCGATGAGAGATGGCTGATCCAATCAGTATTGCAGGAATAACGCTAGCCGCTTGCGACGCGCTGATAAAACTGGGCGAGCGCGCCGCTCACCTTGTTCGAGACGCAAGATCGTTTCAAGATGTGAGAGTTCAGCAATGTCTATGCATAAGAAGAAGCGCTTTGAAAACAATCGAACACGACTGCTTCATAATCTTCTCTTTGAGCCATCCCCAGTCTACGGCAATCGTATGATGTTCGACCAGTTCGACATCGATTCTCAACAAGGGATCAAGGTCTCTTTCAAAAGAGCAGTGCATATGTTGATGGAAGTCGTCGAGATTCTCGAAAAGCACAAGTGTCAAGAACCTTCTCCCATGTCTCTCGATATCCTCAGGTGGTCTTTCTACGACAAGAAGCGTGCGACCGAGATCCTGGCAAATTTCTCTAAGCTCAACGACAGCATTCATCAAATGATCAAGCTGCTTTGCCTAGCGTCGAATATCGGTTTGAACAGCGAGCACCTCAGGCGCCTTCAAAAGGATGAGAGCTCCATCAAGCTGGGCTTTGCCATGGATGCTACATTACAGCTTACAGCTCGCAACGCAACACAGGCATCGGCTCCATCTACTGAGCTTGACGACACTTGGACTCCATCCCTCCGCACAGCATCATCTGTTGAGAACAGGTTCGGCCTCTTCGAGTACAACGGTTGCAGCTACTTACAAGAATACCGGCTCTGCACCCTCGACCCGCGCACACGCACCCGTGTCGACGAACTCACCAAGCTGCTGAATCAGCCAAAGGAGCTCGATTTTTGTATCCCTCGTTGTGTCGGTTGGAAGTACCTCCCCGGCAGAGAGTCTGTGGCCTTTGTTTTTGAACTGCCGGCCGACACCGATCCAGCACCACAGTCTTTGCTCCGCGTTCTCGGATCCAGGGATACCCGAATCTCCCTTAGAGACCGCTTCAAGCTTGCGCTCGCACTATCTCGGTGCATCTCACGGCTGCACATGGTGAAGTGGGTACACGAAAGCTTCCGAAGTGAAAATATCATGTTCTTTCCGGAAAGCAGAGAACAACACGACAGCGCCGTCGAAGATGGTGAGCATTCATCAACGACAAGGGGCAAGATCGACTACGGAATGCTTTCAGTCCTTGGTTTCGAGTACAGCAGGCCAGAGGTGGGCTTTTCGCAGTGTTTAGCGGACAGCAACCCCGGGCGAGACGTGTACCGGCACCCGGACCGACAAGGGACGCCAGATAAGCTTTTTAGCAAGGTTCACGACATATACGCATTGGGCAGGCACCTCCTCACCGTATCTTTCGTCTACCTCAACTTCAATCTCCCATTGATTACCATTTTCTCATCTTGCTGTATCCCCATTCTACTTTTTTCCCTTGCTTGTCAGGTGTTCGGCTTGTGAGTACTTACTAAAATCATTCCTCAGGTGTTGTCCTCCTGGAAATTGGGCTCTGGCAACAGGCCATCACCCTCGAGAGAAACCAATTCAAGAATGCGCGCAATCCAGACGTGATCCGCGATCAATTGCTCAAACAGGCCCAACGCCGTCTTAGCGACAAGATGGGGCAGAAGTACCGGGACCTTGTCGTGAAGTGTCTCAGCACAGACTCCGGCGTCACGGACGACACAAAAGAAGACCTCAAGCTGCAGCAAGCGTTCAGAACACAAGTAGCGGACGTCCTGGAGAAGACCGTCGCGTGCCTTTAAGTAAGCGGGCAGCGCACTGTGATTCGCCGCCGATCCTTGTGCGTGGATTTGATCTGCACGATGCTGCAACGCGGCGGTAGGGGGCCGGGGGACCAGTTCCAGTTATTTTTTCCCCTTGGGCATCTGTCTTTTTTCCTTTCTTCACCCAACCACCAAACCATTCGGGGGCCACTCCTTCCCAAGCGCTAAGCTCATTCGGATTGCCGTGAGGAATTTGAAACGTTTTCCGATATTGCTTGTCCCCGTCCAGGGCTCCAACTTGTCTCCGCTTGCCCGGTGTGACGACGGGCGAGCCCGAGTTACACGACGTCCTGCAGCCGAACAGAGCGCCGCGGCATCGAGATACTGTTCTGCGATGCTGCCTGGAAAGCTGGCTGGAACTTGCCGGAGGGGGAGGTGACGCGCGTGCAGCAGCTGAACCGTCACAGCCAGCCCCCTCCCCTGAGCAGGAAAGCCAAAATCCTTCCATTCCCAGCCAGTGATAACAACGCATGTTGCGTTGGTATGGAAAAGGAGTCAGTGTTGGGCACACTTTTGGATGTGCAACGGTGCTCACGTGGTATGGATGGAGGGGCTGCCTGCTCCACAATGCACGATGGCCCGTGTGCCCGCGAAAAAAAAAAAGGATCAGCTCCGGGCAGGGCAAGACACGAGGGATACGATAGATAAGTACCCGAGACTAGGTAAGGGGGGCCGCTCTGCGGTTATTGGCACGTCGTCTGACCGTTGCTTGACAACAACAAGCCGCGACATCGGGCAGCCACCCAGGATACACGGCGAGGGTTTGAGGGATCAGTGCCCAACGTCCCCATCGGGGAGGGGGAAGTGGGCATGATCCCATGCAGGAACGGCTTCAGGGTCGTTTGTTGTGTGTTGTTTCGCGCAAAGCTTGGGTTGGGTAGCTGTTGGGCAAAGCAATGCGATTGGTTGGAAGTGGAGAAGGTAATGCGAGCCAAGCTGCATGATTAGCTTGGAGGGGGGGTGCCGCGTCTCATCCAGCTGCCTGCACGCTCTCTGACGTCCGGGGGGCGGCGGCGGATTCCCGTGCACGTCCCGGCTGCAACGTGAACGAACTACCGCGCGGAGGAGGTTCTGGAAGAGGGAAGGTGGGATTTCCTGTCCAGTTATGCAAGAGACCGGGATAGTTGCAGCACCGCTGATGAGGTTGTCTATCATGTCGAAGGAGAAAGGTGGAGAGTGTTTTATGACGATGTCGATTTGCCACAGCTGCCATCTCTGGTTCCTCAACGTCACACCGGCGCGAGGGAAGCGAGCAATCACTGGACTTTAAAAGGAAAAAGTGGTTGCCCCCTCCACAGATCACGGTCCCCACAAGCTTATTAGGGTAGACCGGCGCCGGGTCCGGACTGTCGGGGACGGATCTTACATGCGATGCTGTGGGCGGGCGGACGCACCGTCGGTGCTATATCTGAGATGGATGTTGCTCACGCTCATCGGATTCACATCAACTTGGATCCTAGCCTGAGCCGGATATCTGCGTTCCTCGTGACATACCTTCCCCCTTGAAATCTCGGTGAAGGTTGTTCACCCAGCGGTGTGACCTTCCGTTCCAGGCCGTATCCAGTGAGCACCGAGAGAAGAGAGCGCAACTGACTGAGAAGATGCTAAGGTAGGCTGGAAATCGGTGTGCGTTTCAAAGATGGGATCGTCGTCCAACAAGATTGCTCTTTGTGGAACGTCCTTTCACATGCTCTGGCGATGTGCAGTATGAGAGTGACGCTAAAGACATGTCAATGCAGATTAGAGTCGAGACCCCCAGAGCGTGCGAGCATCCAGTCATAGGCGCGGATCCGGTTGAGGTAATACCTCCGGCCCTTACGTACCGCGGCTCCGCTTTGGCGGTAGCTGAGCAAGAGTCGGTGATGCATCCAGTCGGGCGCTGCAGATCGTCTGGTGGAGATGATTCCGACGCAGCGGGAGCGCTGCCTAGCTCGTACACCTGCGAAACGGCATGCTGCATTTGCCGTTTCCGCTGCAGGTGCGCCGCTCGCCCTGATTCAGGCGCCCGGGTGGGATGATGAACGGGAAGCTTCCAGCCTCTTCAGCTAGGGCTGCTTATCTCGGACATGATCCATGCCAATGGAGCGGTATACTGCTGCGCACGGTGATGCTGGTCCAGTAGCAAGTGCGCACTGATGATCCCAGCTCACCCTTCGCACCGTGAGTTCAGACCCTGGACCGCACTTCATCATGAGCGCCTTCGAAAGAAGGTCCGTGGGGGGCCGGGGGCCGGCGTGATTCGACGCAGGGTGCGCTCGTGTCGTCCTTAGCGGTCCGTCATGATCATTCGCGGTCAAGTACCGCACGCCCCTCAGGGCCCGTTATCCAGTGATGGCAAGGACCGAGCTGGGGCGGAGTTTTTCGCCGGTCCGCGCAGAAAAGCCTGGAGGGCACGGATACAGGAGCGGGGTAGACGTCTTCGCGGCCGACTCGTGCGAGGTCGGTGCGGGACGTAGTCGGCGCAGGCTCGCAGCAGTTGGAGGGCACCGTGGCATCCTGGGAGCTGGAGGTTGTAGGGCGTTGGAGCATCATTGGCCCTGGGGCGAAAGTGCGGTAAAGAGACGCGCAATTTCGTGGCCCGGCGGATGCTTCAACAGCACACGGTGGCCGGCGTCGATGTGAGGCCACTTGGCTTACATCTGCATCTCAATCGCACGCGCTTCGGACCCCGTGCTTTATCGCATGGAACGGGTTGCTGGGACAGCCTTACCGCTCACGGCTCGCAGGCGGCCATGGAGCATCCACGCTGGGCTCGGGACGACCCTCACTTCCGTCGCAGTGTTCCTGGTCACCGCCAATCCAGATGACGATCCCGGACAAGGCTCTTCTTCAATCCACACACTTCTTGAGTCAGATTGATGATGCCACATTCGGCCTGGACTGGCCGTGCACAGCGCACCTGGCAGTCTGCCAGCAAGAGCGGAGACCTCGGACAAGAGTGCGCACGCCACGCATCCGGCCTTTCCACAAGCAGAAGAGCCTGTAGCGGCGGGACAGGAGGGGTAGGCATTCCTCTCCCACGCCCCGGGCTGCGGTTGGGCAGCGTGGAAGATCCGTGAAGAGCTGGCTGTTGCAGGTAGACACGGACGACGGGCGAATTGGGTTGGCGATCTAGAACAAGGGCGGGGTATGTGCTGGATCAAGGGCTGACTGCCGTAACAGTGACCTGTCAAGCCAGAAGCAGTATTGAATCAGACTATCGGTGGTGGCCGCTCCCGTGCCCATGGCTGCCAGGCCGCTTCTCTGCATCTTGCGGCTTAGTGCCAGGCACATTCTCTCCAGGCGTGGGGACTGCTGCGCCCCCGCTTTTCTGCTTTTTCGTTAGCGCACTGAGACAGCCCTGCGTTCGCATGGCTCTCGAAACGCGATGCTGCACTATCGTGGACTCGCAGGTGCGTGGGAGGAGGCCGCAAAGAACCAGGGCGGACCAAGACGCCTGGAGGGCTCCCGGCCGGCACCTTCGGGCACGTCTTGCATTTCTCACCTCGCTGTCCAGAGCACTAGAACGTGCAGATGAGGCGGCCAGCCTTCCACCGCGCTCACCTGCTCTTGCCCCAACTTCCTCCTTCTGCACGCCCAATCATGGGCCTTCCGAGGCCCTGGTACTTAAGTCCGCGGCACCGTCGCATCTACCGTCGTCCCCCTCCCTTTCCTTCCCCCTCAATTTCCCACGCTCGCTTCAATCCCATGTCCACTCGTTCGCCGCGCCGGTTCTCCCACGCAGCAAATACAGAAACCTGCCGAGAAAGGAGCCATCCATTCGCTTACCGCAGCCATGCGACCCGCCACCATGCTGATTGCAACGGTTTTCGCCGCCGGCGCCGTCACGGCGCGGTCCTCTGGCGGCTGCGACAAGACGTGCGACGCGGCCTACAGTTCGTGCATGACGGTATGACCCGCCGCTCCCTCGTGCCTGGCAGCCCGCCCACTCTGACTTGCCCTGCAGGGGTGCCAAAGCAACCCGGCCTGCATCGACCCTTGTAAGCGTGACACTTGTCTGGTAAGCCAATTTCCTGTTACGGGTGGGGTCCTGAGGGCGAGCGGTGTGGAGAGAACGGGCTGGCTGATGTGTCATGGACGTCCAGAAGATCTCGATCGTGAGTGCCTGGCTCCCTCTAGCGATCTGGAGCATCGCGAATCTGACAGCGGCCTAGTGCTCCTCGTGCTGGTCGCCGTGCCAGTAGCAAAGACGGCCTCTCACAGTCTCGCCGCGCGGACGTGCCGGATGCTTGGCCCGTGGTACGACGGGCTCCCTCTGCTGAAGATCACTCTTTGGAAGCGGAATAGCTGGATGGAGCCGGGAACTGGCGGTGGAAAGAGCAGCCGGAATGCTGAGTCCTCAGTGATTTCGGGCCGCACAAGAGGGGCAACGTGGGTAAAGCACCGTAGGCGAGACTAGTGTTGAGGACCAGAAATGAACTTTCTTTTTCTTGCTTCATGTGCGCCCGCCTGCTGCCCCGCCAGACGCCGCCGGAAGACTGATGACGAACTGGACGAATGGCCTCGAGAGCCGGGCAGAACAGCGGGGGGTTGGTGGACTGGAGAAGAGCAGAGTCACGGAACAGGGCTCGCTGTGGGCTGCGGCTCGGGGCGGGACAAGGATGGGCCTGCAGAGAATGCCACGCACACGGGACCCAGAAGCTGCAGGTGATGATGGCGAGGAGAGAGCTGCATTTTCGTTCGACGAGAGAGGCGTCGCGAGTGCGGCGAGCCCACTCGCAAGACGTTGGCAGAGCAATCGGCGGGGAAGCGCGTGAGAAGCCTAGCCGAGCGACAGAGACCGCACCCGATTGGTCGCTAGCGCCTAGGGGCCCGCTCGCAGGAAAGAACAACTGGCACCGGACTGGACGGGCAGCCTCCATCTTGCACGCACTCGTCGAGCCACGATCCGGAGGCAGCCCGCATGAGATGAGGCCAGCGTAGCCGTGCCTGTTTCACCGTGGCACAAACACGCGCGCGCCTCTATATAGTGCGTCAATGCGCGCTGCTGAGCACATGCGGTCCTCTACTAGACCCTCGCCTCCTCCGGCCGGCTCCTTCGCGTTCCACCCCACGCATGCGCTCCGCCCGTCAAAGTCTCGGCAGCCGCAGGCCTTGGCAGGGCGCCTGCCTGCCCGCTTGCTGCCGAGCAGCAAGGTCGACGACAGAGCGAGAGCGAGGCCGAGATTGGAGCAGTGCCACCTGCCTAGTACTACGGCGAGGCTGTGTTTGATGACAGGGCGGGCGAAGACTCTAGAAGGAAATAAGCTCCCCGCGGCTGAGGCTGGCCGCGGCGCACTGGCCGCGGCGCCGGAGAAGTCGCGTCGCGCCAGAGTGCCGTGGCGCAGCGCCAGCCGGCCGCGACTTCTGTGGGGATCTCGCACGGGCAGGCGGTCAGCGGCGCGCGGCAGAATTACGCCGGGTAACTGCCACGGTGGTCACAAGCAGCTCGCGCGCCCAGCTATTTCAACCGCATCTCCACCTCTCCCTCTTCGCATTCCGTTGATCACTCGAATTTTCTGCCATTGGTCATCGCCCTTGCTTGTAGCCACAGCAAGCGGACTCCACCATGCGTGCTAACATCCTCCCCATCGCGCTGCTCAGCGCAGCCGCCGTCCACGCCGAAGAAGCCTCGTCGTCCACCTCCACCTCGGCCGTTGAGAAGCCTACCTTCACCGTACGTCGCTCCCCCGAGGCTAGTCTTCGTGCAGAGCTAGTGCAAAGCTAACAGTGTGTTCCGCAGCCTACCGTCCTCACTGCTCCCTTCTTCGAGCAGTTCACCGACGACTGGGAAGAGCGCTGGAAGGTCTCGCACGCCAAGAAGGAGAACACCGAAGAAGAATGGGCCTACGTCGGCACCTGGTCCGTTGAGGAGCCCACCACCCTCAAGGGAATCGAGGGCGACAAGGGTCTCGTCATCAAGGACAAGGCTGCTCACCACGCCATTTCCGCCAAGTTCCCCAAGGCTGTCGACAACACGGACAACACCCTCGTTGTCCAGTATGAGGTCAAGCTCCAGGGTACGTGATTCCCGCGCTGCTGGCTGGGGAGGAAGGAGCTAACAATGATGCCAGATGGCCTCGAGTGCGGTGGTGCCTACATGAAGCTCCTCCAGGACAACAAGGCTCTCCACGCCGAAGAATTCTCCAACGCCTCGCCCTACGTTATCATGTTCGGCCCTGACAAGTGCGGTGCAACCAACAAGGTACGTTTGGAGTGGATTCCTACTTCATTCGGACAAGTATTGCAACAATTGGTGCATGGAAAGCTGTGCGCTCGCATGCTCTTCGCACTTTTGAGCGGCTGCATACGCGGGCTTCCGTGCGCTCATTGATGCAATACTGTTCGCATTGGCGTTGCTTTGGTGCAGGCCTAACTTCTTTTCTAGGTTCACTTTATCTTCAAGCACAAGAACCCCAAGACTGGCGAGTACGAGGAGAAGCACCTCAAGAACCCCCCGGCGGCCCGTATCTCCAAGACCTCGGCCCTCTACACTCTCATTGTCAAGCCGGACCAGACCTTTGAGATCAAGATCAACGGCGAGTCGGTCCGCAACGGCACCCTCCTTGAGGACTTCACTCCCGCCGTCAACCCCGCCGAGGAGATTGACGACCCCAACGACATCAAGCCTGAGGACTGGGTCGAGCAGGCCAAGATCGCCGACCCCGAGGCTACCAAGCCCGAGGACTGGGATGAGGACGCTCCTTACGAGATTGTTGATGAGGAGGCCGAGAAGCCTGACGACTGGCTCGAGGACGAGCCCAGCACCGTTCCCGACCCCGAGGCTGAGAAGCCCGAGGACTGGGATGACGAGGAGGATGGTGACTTCATTGCCCCTACTGTCCCCAACCCCAAGTGTGACGAGGTTTCTGGCTGTGGCCCGTGGACCGCTCCCATGAAGAAGAACCCTGCCTACAAGGGCAAGTGGACCGCTCCTCTGATCGACAACCCGGATTACAAGGGTCCGTGGGCTCCTCGTAAGATCGCCAACCCCGACTACTTCCAGGACGATGTCCCGGCCAACTTTGAGCCCATTGGCGCTGTAAGTTTTGACAAGGCTCCCAGCTAGAGTGCGCACACTGACGCCGTTGCAGATTGGCTTTGAGATCTGGACCATGCAGAAGGACATCCTCTTTGACAACATCTACGTCGGCCACTCGATCGAGGACGCTCAGAAGCTCCAGGAGGAGTCGTACGATGTCAAGATCAAGGTTGAGAAGGCCGAGGAGGAGGCTACCAAGCCCAAGAAGGACGACCAGCCCAAGTCTCCCCTTGACCTCGACTTCAAGGAGGACCCGGTCAACTACATCAAGGAGCGCACCGCTCTGTTCTTCGAGATCCTCCCCAAGGACCCCATGGCCGCTCTTAGCATGCTTCCCGACATCGCTGGTGGCCTTGGTGGTATCGCCGCGATCCTGATCGCCCTCATTGCGGTTGTTCTCACTGGCGGCTCTGCTCCCTCCAAGGAGCAGGTCAAGGCCACGGCCGACAAGGCCAAGGCCAAGGCTGGTGAGGCCAAGGACAAGGCGGCTGAGGCGGTGTCCACTGGTGCCGAGAAGGCCGGTGAGGCGACCAAGCGTCAGACTCGCTCCTCTTCGTAGAACAAGGCCGGATGATGGACGGCAGAAGTGGCAGTGGAAGTCGAAGGATCAACAAAAATTCAAGCGGCGTGCTCTCTACCTATAGGAGTTCATTGGGTCGAAAGTGTATATTGATAGTTGGGTGTGTTATACCTATTGTTTGGTAAATGGATTGCTCATTCCTACGTATGTGTGCTGCTCCAAGCGGGAGATAATTGCGACGTGTTGTGTCTTGATAGCGATGCCGAAAAAGGCAGGCCGAAGCGCAAGGCCGGCGCCGACGGCGGACGAGGGGATTTGTTTCCAGCGGGAGCGGAGAAGGGCGAGCGCAGGGGCCAAGTGTTGACCCTCGGCTTCATCTTCCCCACGCCCTCCGCTAGCCGGCAGCGTCATGCTTAAGCCGAGAAACACCCTGCCGTCTGTCTGCTAGCTCTCTCCTTTCAAGCACTCTCACTGTGGGCGCTGGCCAGCCGAGTCTCTGTTTCCTCCCCTCACGCTCCCGCAATCAAGCTTGACGCTGCCCAGACAATGGCCGCTCGCCGCTTGCTCGCACGGAACTTCCCCGCTCTCACCTCCCGCACTACCGCCGTCCCCAGAGTAGCTTCCTTCGCCACGAGAACCATGGCATCCGCAAAGCCGCCCGTCAGCCGCGTGGCCACGCGCCGCCTCCACCAAACCGCACAGCACCTCAAGCCCGCCGCTGCTACTACGACGGCCGCCTCGACCGTCGACTCGTACATCACGACGCACGACGCCGTCGCCGAGCCATTGGACACGCAGAACTTCCTCGACAACAAATTCGTGCCCTCGGCCGCGACCAAATGGATCGACCTGCACGACCCGGCCACCAACAACCTCGTCACGCGCGTGCCGCAGAGCACCGACGCCGAGCTGAAGGCGGCCGTCGACAGCGCGGAGAAGGCGTTCCCCGCGTGGCGGGCGACGAGCCTGCTGCACCGCCAGCAGGTCATGTTCAAATTCACCGCGCTGATCCGCGAGCATTGGGATCGGCTGGCGGCGAGCATCGTGCTCGAGCAGGGCAAGACGTTTGCGGATGCCAAGGGCGACGTGTTGAGGGGCTTGCAGGTGGCCGAGACGGCGTGCGGCATCACGACGCAGCTCACGGGCGAGGTGTTGGAGGTCAGCAAGGACATGGAGACGAGGACGTACCGCGAGCCGTTGGGCGTGACGGCGGCGATCTGTCCGTTTAGTAAGTCGGCCTTTCCCCCGGCGTGTTTTGTGATGCGTTGCACGGCCGGGCTGCAGCCGTCGTGAAGCAAGACGGACATGCGTGCATGGCTGACGCGGCGATGCAACAACAGACTTCCCCGCCATGATCCCGCTCTGGTCGATCCCGATCGCGACGGCGACGGGCAACACGCTGGTCATCAAGCCGTCGGAGCGCGACCCGGGCGCGTGCATGATCCTGGCCGAGCTGTGCGAGAAGGCGGGCTTCCCGCCGGGCGTCGTCAACATCGTGCACGGGGCGGCCAAGACGGTCGACTTCATCCTCGACGAGCCGCGCATCAAGGCCGTCAGCTTCGTGGGCAGCAACAAGGCGGGCGAGTACATCTACTCGCGCGCGTCGGCCAACGGCAAGCGCTGCCAGGCCAACCTCGGCGCCAAGAACCACGCCGCCGTGCTGCCCGACTGCAACAAGAACCACGCGCTGAACGCGATCGCGGGCGCCGCCTTCGGCGCCGCCGGCCAGCGCTGCATGGCCCTGAGCACGCTGGTCCTGGTCGGCGAGACGAAGGAGTGGATCCCCGAGATTGCGGAGCGCGCGAAGGCGCTGAGCGTCAACGGCGGCTTCGAGCCCGGCGCCGATCTGGGGCCTGTCATCAGTCCCGAGTCGAAGAAGCGGATTGAGGATCTCATCGCTAGCGCTGAGAAGGAGGGCGCGACCATCTTGCTGGACGGGAGGGGGTATAAGCCGGAGAAGTATCCGAACGGCAACTGGGTGAGTTGAGGATCTCTTAAATGAGGAGAGAGAGAGAGAGAGAGAGAGAGAGAGAGAGAGAGAGAGTGTGTGTGTGTGTGTGTGTGTGTGTACTGATGTGGTTATCCTTTTTTACAGGTCGGCCCCACCATCATCTCCAACGTCAAGCCGCACATGAAGTGCTACACGGAAGAGATCTTCGGCCCCGTCCTCGTCTGCCTGAACGTCGAGACCGTCGACGACGCTATCAACTTGATCAACGCGAACGAGTACGGCAACGGCACTGCCATCTTCACTCGCTCCGGCCCGACTGCAGAACGCTTCCGCAACGAGATCGAGGCTGGGCAGGTTGGTATCAACGTAAGTGACTTCTTCTTTGTTTTCTTTTCTCTTCTCGAAATGGAAGGAACCTAGAAGGGATGGTATGCCTTCATCGAGAGTCGGATTCGTCGTCCGGAGTGGTTGTTGTTGGACGTCAAACGACAAATCTCCGTCCGGATGGCCCATTCCAACCCTCCATGGACCTTTGTGAACTTTTGTTCTGCAAAAGGAAGCCTGCACTCTTCGAAGTGCTCTTGGCCGAACGCCGGAAGCTAGGCCGGCATCTCCGGGGACCGGGCCGAGCGGCCACGACTTTCCCCATTTCCCCCATCTCTACCATCCACGCTCCCTACAATGCACCACCACCACCACCACCACCGCTTGATGCTCCTGATGCTAACGCCGCCTTCCCAGGTGCCTATACCGGTGCCCATCCCCGTCTTCTCTTTCACAGGAAACAAGAAGAGCGTCGCCGGCGGCGGCGCCAGCACTTTCTACGGCAAGCCCGGCATCAACTTCTACACCCAGACCAAGACGGTGACTTCGCTCTGGCGCCACGAGGATGCCCTGGCGCAGAAGGCGAGCGTGAACATGCCGACGCAGAGCTAAGTGCTGACTCCCTCTGTCTCTCTTCGACTTATTGTGAGGGAGGAGTGATGGGTTGGGGAATGAAGGGGTAACTCTTCATCTCCCGGGCATATTGGCCACGGAGGAGGAGACATGTTTACGGGCCAAGACTGATGACGGGAAGAGAGAAATGGAAATGACCAAGAAACGGAAAAAGAAAAAAACAATCACTATTCGAATGCATATGTATGTATGTATGTATGTATGTATGTATGGTCCTTCATTGCGTTGTATGTATATACTTGGCTTTGGGCCTATGTGTTCGTTCAGAGTGGACTGTCGCTTCTTCTTACATTTTCGGAAATGAGACGTGTGCTCTGAAAGTTGTAGTTTTCATCCGGCTTCAACCTGCGATACTACAGCCTCTACTTACGTCGGTAGTGGAATCCCGTGTCCGGATGAGTTTGTGCGACTTTTAAATCTACATTTGCGTCCGGATATCTTCTTCAACTACCCCGGGCGCAGATTTATGTAAGGTCTGGTTTGAAGTCTGGCCCCCAATCGACTCAGCTCCATCTTCGTTGAACTTCCCTTCGACAGCCCCCGGCTATCGATTCGACTAACAATGCTTGGCGAATAAGCAGTTGTAGAAAGCTATCATGCCTGTCCTTGAAGATGACGAGAACCAACCAACCCCATCCATACCGATGGGCCCGGAAGGCCAGCTCACGNNCTGTAGCCACAATCCCCCGCCCAGCCACCGCTCTTTCTCGACTTAGGGGCAGCTGGCGTGTTCTTGAGGAATTCGATAGAGGGCGGAGTGGTAGACTGCAAGGTTTCAAGAAGGCCGGGGTAGAATCAGAGTGAGGCTTGTGAAGTAGCCAGCTCCAGATCGCTCTAGCAAGCAAAGAATCTTGCGAACAGTATGTTCTTGCAGTTGAAGGGGATGTCGTCGTCGAGACACCGCCATGCAGCGCTCAGGACGACGTCAAAGAGCGCCGGGTCCACCACCAGTCCCGTCATGGCCACCCTGGGAAGTTTTCACCTCAGTAGCAACGGGCAGCAGTTGCCGCTCATATGTACCGCCGTTGGCAAGTCACTTGTTGTAAGCCGCACCGGGATGCTCCCGATATCTACGCCCGACGCCACGGCGGATACACCTGCATCCATGTCCCCGTC
>LAEG01000840.1:0-31217 GCA_001455585.1 Diplodia scrobiculata | reverse complement strand
TTTCTTTCCCTCTACCATTTTTGTGGTGGTGGGAACAAATTGGTCGCGAAATGATGCCCGTGAGGAATGAACGGAATTAAAACATACCCAGTCTCGCTGGAGATGGTGGCGAATGTCCTGTAGAGCGCGCTTCGCCGGGTGAGCGGCGTCACGACCCTCAAGCGAGGGGCGTAGGCCCAACGCGCCCGGAGAGCGATCGACATGGTCGGTCGTGGCGGAGGTGTTGTCGTGAAGTGAAGACGTGCTGGAGAGTCGCGATTTCGGGATGGCAACGGGAAACATTTGGGGCCGGGGGAACTGCGGCTCACTCCGATAAGAATCACATTAAGCTTATCTATTGGCTATAACTGACGTTATGCTATTGGCTCTTCGCTCGTAGGTATTCAATCCACCTACATTTTCCAGACCGAAAAAAAGGCTCGGGTCGATAGTTTGCTAGAGTGATTGATCTTGTCAAGTGCTCATACTTTGGCACCGGAAAACCAACACGTCGAATCGCAGCATCACGACCATCATGCAGAACCCCATCCACCAAGTTGAAGTACGCACGCAAGGGCTCTTCCGCGGTTCGCTGCGTTTCATCATGCCCGTTCATCCCCAAAACAGGCTCCGACAAATATTCAGTGGAAATGGTATTAAAACCCACTAAAGAAAGAAGCGTCCGCAATGCCGCGGCTATCCAACCTTCTACGTTGCAGTAAACTGATCTCTTTGTACTCTGTGGAGATGACGAGGATAAACTGGTAGTGACGCAAAGGAAATTTTTTGTTGAAGAACGACGGCAAACAGCAGTGGCAGGAACGGCAGCGGGAGTGGTCCGGCCGGTGGAAAGGAAGAGAGAATCTGTTGCAAACCCTCCTCAATGCAAATTAGGAAAAGACTGGAAAAGTCATACTTCAACCCTCATTCCGCACCGCTCACACAAATTCTGCCAATCCCACGCACGAAAACCGCACGATGTCATCTCATTCACCCATCGAAACCCTTTCTGCTGACCCTTCATTGCATAAAAAGAAGACCCAAAAAAAAAAAAAACAATGATACCCGCAGAGCACCACGCACCGCGTTACCATGTCTCCCAAAGAAGCAATTACAAAAATGTCCCTCAATTACCATCCTTTTTCGCTGATGCATCATGGATTGACATCACCGCTTCCGTCAGCAATCGCCAGGCGCTGCTTCAGAGTCTTCGCCTTCTTGCTCACACCCTTACCCTTCTTCTTGGGAGGCACCTCGCTCACCGGCGTTGCCGCGCCGGATGGCTTCGCGCTTCCATCGTCGAAGTTACCCTCGCCTGCATTTATCGTTAGCCTCAAGTTTCAAGTTTCGATATGATTCATCCATAGACTTACCTTCGTGGTACATGTCATCCAAGTTCACCTCCGCCTTCTTCTTGGCTGGAGCCTTCCTCTTCCTACCAGAAGGCGCTATTGCCTCTGCGGCAGCCATTTCAGCCTCCTTGCGCTCGATCATCTCGGCTTGATCGTCGTCGGCAAGCCACATGGCAATATCCTTGGTACGGTTCTCGCGCGAACGTGTGTTGAAGTCGACTTGGGCACCTGCACCGCCGGAAATGACGACACGCTGCACCTCTTCCTTTTGC
Organism: Diplodia scrobiculata; assembly: GCA_001455585.1. Lineage (NCBI taxonomy): Eukaryota > Fungi > Ascomycota > Dothideomycetes > Botryosphaeriales > Botryosphaeriaceae > Diplodia > Diplodia scrobiculata. Next base: position 29,614 of record LAEG01000840.1, on the reverse strand, counting down.
AGCGCACGCTTGCGGATCCGTTCCTCGATGGTGCCGCGAGTGATCAGACGATAAACTGTAACCTGCTTTGTCTGACCAAGACGATGGGCGCGATCCATGGCCTGCGAATCGATCGTAGGGTTCCAGTCAGAGTCGTAGAAGATGACCGTGTCAGCGGAGGTCAGATTGATTCCGAGACCACCGGCGCGGGTGGAGAGGAGGAACACAAAGATCTCTGGTCGGGTCTGGAAGTCGGCAACCGTATCACGACGATCTTCCAGCTTTGTCGATCCATCCAGACGACAATACTTGTAGTTGCGGTAGGTCAGATACTCCTCCATCAAGTCGATCATGCGAGTCATCTGGAAGTACAACAGTACACGATGGCCCTCTTCTTTCAGCTTCCTCAAGAGCTTGTCGAGCATCGCAAGCTTGCCAGAATCTGTAACGAAACGTCTCATCGACGGAACCGTGATGTGCGTGTACTTAGACCTGGAGCTGGACGGAGGAGGGAGCGTGCCCGTCAAGGGGAAGTCGGTCGGGTTGGTCTTGGCATCCAAAAGTGCTTCTTCGGCCGTTCCACTGATGCCAGACAAGGCTGTCCTAAGGCGGGGGTTGAAAATCGTCTTCTGCTGCTCAAAGAGGAGATCTTGACTGGAGTAGTAGAGATCGATAGGTGGCGCGGACGCACCGGGCTTGGATGCAAGCTCAATAGTGCTTAGCCCAGTACCGTCGTAAACCTCTTTCGAGACGTTCAACAAGCTCGACATGACACCTTCGGTGGTAATCTCCGCGAGAGGCAGAAGATCGTTATGCTCAACGATATTGAAGAGGGCATGCGTGGGCGTGTAAACCTCGCCGTCTTCCTCATCATAGGCGACCCTAAATCGTCCAAGATGACGTTGCCTCTTTTTCGTGTCGACAGCCCGTTGGAAGACGTCTTGCCACGCTGCCAACGCTGCCTCTGTGGGTGAGGCGTCCACGAACCTCAGGAACGAGAAGGCGCCATTGGCGCGTGAGCTCTGGAGAGAGTTTTCCGGCGTCCAGATGTTCATCAGGCGTCCCAAATACTTTCCTCTCCAGCCTGCTTGAGCATTATCTGGACCTGCAACGTCGAGGCGTCCACTTCCGCGGCCGATGATCCGTGGGACACAATATTCTATGAGGTTACGGCTGGAGTACGCAACTTCTACCCTGTAACCCTCGCGCATGAATGATGCTGTTTCGGCAAAGGAAGAGAACGCAAGCGGGGAGTGCGTTTCGGCACGCTCGAAAAGGTCTGGGTGGTTGCAAACCTTTCTGAACTGCATGACAAGGTTCATCAAGGTAGCCGTGTCCTGATCATCACCCACTGCCGCTCTTTCAATCAGATCCATGATGCTGATCTTGTTGCGCAGATTCGAGTAGTATGCGCGCTGTCTGTATGTCAGGTCGCAGAACACATCCTCCTCGATCTTATCGCCAAGTTCCTTCTGGACATGCTTCTTGATACGCCGCAGCATGAAAGGCTTCAGGATCATGTGGAGACGCTTCAATTGATCCTCGTTGAGCTTGGTGTTGCTCTGCGCGTGGCTTTCAATGTCCTTGGAGAACCAGTCGCTAAACTCATCGTGGGAATCGAAGAGACTGGGCATGATGAAATGCAGCAAAGCCCACAGCTCCTGCATGTTATTTTGGATAGGAGTACCCGTTAACAGCAGACGGTTACGGCAGTGGAAACCAAGCAAACTCTTCCATCTAGAGCTTTGCGAGGACTTGATGGCCTGAGCTTCGTCGAGGATCATGTACTGCCAACGGATCTTTTGGAAATACTGCGCATCCTGGACGACCAGCTGATAGGATGTGACTAGGACATGGAAGGGCGACTCTTTCCTATAGGTGATATGTTTCCGATCCCAGAACTTACGGAGAACCTTGCGGTCCTTGGCGTTACCCCAGTAGGGCAAAACTTTGAGGTCCGGAACGAATTTGGTGATTTCTTGCTGCCAGTTGTGTAAGGTTGATGCGGGCGCAATGACCAAGAAAGGGCCCCAGATGTTGTGAACTTCGGCCAGATAAGCCATGACCGAGATCGACTGTACTGTTTTGCCGAGACCCATCTCGTCTGCCAAAATGCCGTTGATACCTTGTTCGTAAAGGTTCACCAACCAGTTGAGACCCTTCAGCTGGTATTCCTTCAGCTGGCAAGACAACATCTTGGGCTGGGGAATGTCGAGGCTCTGCAAACTCGTAGGGTTCTGGAAGTTCATTTCTTCGTCGTCGTCGAACTGGGACTGAGCGCTTTCAGTGCCTTGGTTGAATGCCTTGGCGCGATCTTGAGCCTCCTGAACGGCATTTTGGGCGTTCGCCATGGCAGCCGCTTGAAGCGCGCTTTCATCTTCGGCATCAAAGTCCAGGTCATCGAAATTGGTGACCTTGGTGCCGAGCTTGGCGTTGCTGGTGGGCAAGTCGATCGTGTGAGCATCCGGCTCACCAGGCTTGACGGTGGCCTTCGAAACATCGACATCGTCGGTTGAACGCTCGACTTCATCAGTCTTGACCTTCTTCCCAATAAAGTGAGAGTACAGTTCGGTCTGAGAAATCAAGAAGTTCAACTTCCTCTTCTGCCTGTTGGCTTCGCGCTCGGCTTCAGCCTTCTTGGCATTCTCGAGCTCCTGTCTCTCGGCCATCTTCCTCTGGTCACGCTCATCCCTTTCGTTTCTCTTCCAGAATGAGAGCATTTCTCTCATGCTCCTCTTCGCGCGGGCCTGAACGTCCTTCATACTCTTGTTCGTCCTGAGTTGCCATCTGCGAGCTTCCTTGGACGCAAGCTGAGCAGTTTTGCGGAGATTAGACTGCTTCGTCGCCAAAGAGTTATCCTTGATTCGAACGACCTTTGGAATATCCTTGCGAGCAAGATCCTTCCAGATGGTGTCGTACAGCTTGTGGTATTCCCTGGACTCGAATGGAGCAAAGACGTTGGGAATGCTTGCGGGCGGGCTTGATTCCTCGGTGAAGCTGCGCTCCCTCTTCAAAGCTTCCAAACGTAATTCTTCTCTGGGAGCAATTGCCGGAAGCTCATCACCACGATCCAGTGCCAGTTGAGCGGCGGCAGCGGCATCCTTCTCTGCTTGCTTCTGCTCCTTGCTCTTCCTCGGACGGGCACCAGCTCTGCCCTTGGCCTTCTTTCCTTCCTTGGAAGTATCCTCAGACATTTGGAATGTCGTCATCGTGCCACCCTCCATATTGGGTGCGTGAGGAGTGACCTCGCGGATATCGGCATTAGGCGTGCCTCCCTGCAGCAAGCGGTTCGTGTTCTTAGCCTTGAGCTCGGCCTTCTCCGCTTCGTGGATCCATTTCCTTGCCTCTTCTTCGTCTACGGCATTCTCGGCCTTAGCCAGTGCTTCATCGCGCTTCTGAAACTCATTCTGAAGAGTCTTCTCACGCCTCCGCTTCCGCTGCATGTCCTTCTTCCGCTCCTTCTCGTCCGCAATCTCACGAGCTTGGACCTCTTGCCAGGCCTCTCCTTCATGTTGCGCAAAATAGTGAATCTTAGCGCTTGCGGCGTGGGTTGCGAATGAGTCTTGCAATCTCTTCACCTGAGCGGTTCGTCGACGCTGGGACGGATTAGCAGACTATTCAGTGACCGACTGTTGCGGGCTTACCTTGCGGGTAGCGGCTTCCTTATCCTCAATCTCAAGGTGTTTCCTCTTGCGACGCTGCATGTAGTCTTCCTTGAACATCTCCTGTCCGGGCAGCTCGACATCGCTGATATCCACGTTCTCTATCTTCGCATACTCAGCATCTACCACCCTCGGGTCAACCTCTTCAATGTTCCCCGCAATGGGGCGTAGAGGTTCTGACGTGCCATTGAGAAACGAGCGCTCGGGGCTGTGGTTGAGCGAGTGTGATCTCACATCAGCCGGGGGCGGCAATGGAGCACCACGTTCCTCTTTAACGCTGACATATGACCTGGGTGGTTGAGGTGTTGAGGATGAGTAGGACGGGGTCGCCGGGGCGGGTGCTGGATCCGAGCCGGACATGATGCTCGATAACGACATTGGATCGGCGCGAGCAGGAGTCTAACAAAGTCAGTCAGGCTAGACGGGGCTTTTTCCGAGCAGTATGAATTTACCTCTGCAGACAGCCGCCTAGTGGTGGCGACCGGCGGACCAGACATTATGCTACGATTGTGGTCGTGGTACAGCTTCGGTGATGACGGCGAGTGAGGAGGGCGGTCGAGTTGATGCCCGGGGTGCGAAGCTTGAGGTGGCGGGGGGGCCAGCGGCGGAGGGAAGGTCGCGGCTACGGGTGAGCGATATGGGCCGCCGCCTGGTCGCGAGTCGGGGTAGCTGTAGGGCTCTCGAGTCTAGCATTCATTTCGTCAGCGACGTATGCATTTCTTCGATCTTGGCGCCCGCATCATCAACGGGCGCTGCAATTGCGTACCTGGGCGGGATAGTGGCCGTTGTAGCGCGGATCAGCCCTGCCTGCAGCCGGATAGGCCTGGTCTGACGTGGGATCGTAGTATTTGGTTGTCGGCGGCGGGTCTCGCGGGTACAGCGCGGACGCGATGGGAGGCAGCGCGCCTTGGGCGGGCGGCGAGGTCGGTTGGTTGTAGGACGACGGATGGCCAGGCAAGGGCGCAGGAGTCGACGGGTTGGAAGAGCGCGCTCGCTCGGGCGGGAAGGGCGTCTGTGTTGGTGAATGCGCGGCGTGGGCTGCTTGGTGGTCCCCTGGCATCGTGTCTCGTCTGGCCTGCTCCTCGCCATCACCCAACCTCTGCATCGTCACGGGCAGCATGGCGACGGCGTTGCTCGCTCTCGTCACGCGTCTGGTGCAGCGTCGAGGTTGAGGGCCATCCAGAAGCGCCGGTTGGGAATCTTACAGGCGGCGCAGGCGACGTCAAGCGGGAGACGCGAAGTCGCGGCGGAGCGCTTCGCGGCGGCGCAGACGACGGCGATGCAGCACGGATGGTGGTGGTGGTGCGCAGGCGTGGCGTGGAGAGCTCTGCGGCCTGGCGGGCTCTGCGACCAGCTAAGGCACGCCTAGTGCAGCAACGGTGACGCTCGCATACAAAGACCCCGTGGGCTGGGGCAGCGATCCGTTGGAGATGCGCGTGCGTGGGCCGGGGTGATGGACAGCGCTGGCACGCTGCTGGCGTAGGCAGTGGGAGGGCAAGGGAGGGATGGGGCGATGGGATGGGCAGGCGGAAGGCCAGCACGTCTGGCCGCAGGTCATCCCCGAGGCCTGTGGCTGCTGCACGCTCTCTGGTGTGGTAACTCTTGCACGTCGACCTCCGTGCGGCTAAGAACACCACCTTCAGGAACGGCACACGCGCTGCAGCCGGGTGGGCCCGCGGGCCAATGGCCGCCGCTGCGGTGCGTCGCCGTGACCCTGGCCGACGCCACGCTGCTGGCGCTGTCTTACATCGCAGCCTGCCTTGCGCGGAGCCGGAAGCTGAGGAGGTCTCGTCTCTCTGGCGCACTGGGCGATCTAGCTAGGTCTGCAGGCGGCGGCATTGTTGCGCGCCTGCCGGATCGGCGAGCTAAGTCGAATTTAATTCTGCCGACCTTTCCCCGGCCGATGATGGATTTTTTGGTCCGCGTCGCATGCCACCACCACCCCAGCTGCCACTGCACCACCAACGACCATGGCTGCCGTGTACAAGTCGATTGCGAAGGCCCAGGGCCAGGATGAGGAGGCTGGTGTCAAGCAGAAAATCAGGAACAAGGTTCTGATCCTGAGTTCTCGCGGCGTCACCTATCGGTATGCGCCTCCGCTCGCTCCGCGCACGACGAAGACTCACAATGGAACAGTCACCGCCACCTCATGAACGACCTCCACTCTCTCATCCCTCACAGCCGGAAAGATGCGAAGCTCGACACCAAGACCAAGCTGTACCAGCTCAACGAGATCGCCGAACTCTACAACTGCAACAACATCTTCTTCTTCGAGGCCCGCAAGGGCAAGGATCTGTACGCATGGCTGAGCAAGCCCCCGAACGGCCCGACGGTCAAGTTCCACTTGCAGAACCGTATGCTGTCCAGTTGCATTCCCTACCCTACTCTAGACGCTAATCCATGTTCCAGTGCACACTATGGAAGAGCTGCACTTCACCGGCAACTGCCTGAAGGGATCCCGCCCAATCCTCTCCTTCGATGCCAACTTCGACAAGCAGGCGCATTTCAAGGTCATCAAGGAGCTCCTTCTCCACACCTTCAGCGTGCCCAAGGGTGCTCGCAAAACCAAGCCTTTCGTCGACCACGTCATGGCCTTTACGATCGCCGACGGCAAGATCTGGGTCAGGTGCTACCAGATCAACGAGACCGAGGCTGGGAAGCGGCCGGGAGAGGAGGAAGATATGGAGGTGGACGAGACGCCCAAGAAGGGCAAGGAACAGACGAACGTTTCCCTGGTCGAGATCGGACCCCGCTTCGTCATGACGCCCATCATTATCCAGGAGTCCAGTTTCGGGGGTCCCATCATCTACGAAAACAAGGAGTTCGTCTCGCCCAACCAGGTCAGACGAGAGGCGGTGGTTGCCAAGGCTTCGAAGCACAACTTCCGGGCCGAGACCAAGCTCGACCGCAAGGTCAAGCACGGCGAGCTCGGCCTCAGCACCTATGGTGGAAGGAAGAAGGAGGCGGATCCTCTGGATGACAAGACTCTTTTCGCATAGTTGTCTTTATTTGTTGGAAGCACCCGCATTTTGTTCGGCGTTTGGAGAAAGGATACGGATATCCACGGAAAAAGGGATCAGCTGGCTAGCAGTATTTTCTCAAGTAGCGGAGGCGCTGAACGACGCTGTTCAGGCATGAATGGTATGCGCGGCCGGTGCGTCATTGCCGGCCCTTCACCACTTTCTTTCATCTTTCGCTGCAGGTAGTTTGCGAAATCTGGTGTCACCCCTCCTGAGAGAATTGCGTTTTGCACGCCCCTGAGCAGGAGCAGCGGCTCCAGGACGACCTGGGATGCAACAGCGTTCTTCTGTCCATCGACGAAGCAGACCTCGATCTCGCGCAGCTCTGCCGCGCATCTCAAGACCTCAACTAAACGGCGAACCTGTTCCCTGAGCCCTGCGTACAACCCGCTGCCCCCACAATTGTATTTGATCATTCCAGTGTAGCTGTCGACAAGCTCTACGTGTAACAGGTATTTCCGGATGCGCTGTAGGTTTTGCTGGGAAAAATGATCGAGGAAAGAGTACGAAGTGTTCGGAGTAAGGCCGCTGGCGGGGAGCAGCCATCTGAAGCGGAAATCGATCCGGTTGTAGCTGACCTCAATGACGAAGATGTTATGGCCGTACAGAAGCTCGAGACATTCTTCGGATATCTGGCGGTTCGTAGCCAGAAGAGAGGTGCAGCCGCGCAGCCATATGAGGCCGTGGTCGTGCTTGTAGGGGACGCGCGCAGTGGACGGTAGCAAGTAGCCGTAGATCTGGACGCGTAGCTCTGCGGGCAAGCGCAGGAACGGAGAGGCGGTCGGCGTGGTCATGCTGGAGGTTCACGGGAGCTTGCGGGGTCTGTTCCGGGAGCGACGCTGCATGGCAGAAGACTGAAGACGGGCATCTGGGATGGTGGAGCTGGGGGTGTAGCCAATGGTGGCATCATGATTGGGCCGGGTCGATCAGGTCGTCACTGCGGGTCTTGGCCCCGGCGCGGAGAGCTGTCGCGACCGCGCGCCTTCTCCACCTCCCGTCCCTCCCATTATCACCGACCACGTCCGCAAGCCATGATAGACCCGACAACGCCCGGCAGCGCGCCGGTTGTCCAGGCCTCCATGCCCGGGGATGCTTCATCTTCTTTCGATAGCCCCAACGCAGGGGTTTTGTGCATCTAGTTTCCTTCCAGCTTCCCCGAGACTCCGTCATCGCCATTGGCCGAGTCTCCCGCCACCTTTAGATAAACTGCACAGCACCGAACCAGCACACCACCACCAAGAGTGAGACACGAGAAACAAGGCCGAGTCAGACATAAAGAAGAAGCCATCACCGTGCATATTCCAACTTCAACCGTTCAATTCATCGTCCACCATGCTGTTCGAGTTCCTGGCCACGGAGCTCGTGGCCCAAATCTTCTTTCATATATCTTCTGTAAACGACGTCCTCGCCCTTTCAGCCACCTGTCACCGTTTTCGCAGCATCTATTCCTCCTCGCGCAAGCTCCCCATCCTCGAACACGCCGCCGAGGAGCAGTACGGGCCGCTGCTCGACGCCACGCAGCTGCTCACGCACAATAGCAGCCAGCCCGCGCACCTCATCCGCAGCGTGCCGCTCTCCATCGCCCTCATCAAACAGCTCGTCCACGTCGGCCGCGTCGCCGAGCGCTGGGCCGACGTGTACCCGTTCAAGAAATGGAAATACAACTTCGAGGACCGCCGGCTGCTGACGGCGGCGGAGCGCTCGCGGGTGCGGCGCGGGCTGTACCGTTTGTGGCTGTACAACCGCGCCTTCTACAACCGCGCGCACCCGCGCGAGACGCGCATGAGCCGGCCGGTGCTGCTCGAGCGGGCCGCGCTGCTGCACAACTGGAGCACGTGGGAGCTGGCCGAGATGGCCGACGTGCACGCGGTGCTGCGCGAGGTCGTGCTCGGCAACGTCTGCCCCAGCAACGGCACCATCGCCCGCCGCTTCAAGAAGCGCTTCCCCGAGCGCGACCAGAGCCAGCTGTGCTTCAACATCCATCTCAACTACCCCCCGCCCGTCACCAACCCGTTCAACTCCCCCTTCCACTCCAGCCCGAACGCCTTGTCGAACTACTACCAGCATGCCGGGCCGCACGACAATCGCTTGCATTACTCAAAATACACGGCGACGGCGCATCATGAGCCCGGTGCTGAGGGTTGGGGCGACGATATCCCGCACTACTATGTGGTGGAGGATATGATGAAGCTGGACCCCGAGCAGATCCTGTGGCTGAAGGAAAACGCGCCCCTGAAAGGTCAGGTGGAGATTTTCGTGAAGGGGCTGGGAGACTGGTTCGAGAACAACGGCGAAACGTGGAGTCAGACGCTGGAGTGGGTGCTGAATGAACGGGGAGAAGATGTGGGGGAGATATTGAGTGGTATCGCCGAGTGCGAGTTCGGCGTTGCGGTGGCTGAAGAGTAAGTGAGTAGTTCTCATATGTCGATAAGGCAGCTGGCGAAGTGTTCTATATGCACAGCGTCCGTCCGGACATGGGCGCACAAAATATGTACGAAAATCCTCGGTGCAAAAGTTTCAGCTCCCTTGACCCTGTTGCAATACTTATCAAAGCGACCTCATGCAGTGACAATAAGGGTACGACTCGGCTCGTCGTCCATGTACTGGACACATCTGCTATGTAGAGCGTATGCGATGTGTAGTCATAAGGATAAATTCATCGGAAACCCCAACACCCATACAGTGACACTCGGTTATATCGGAACAAGGCATTCCTCCCGTTACTTCCGCCATGCATTGCTGTCAGACATGGATGACGGATGTGCACTACCCCAACGACCCCTCCCCCACAACTACCGGGGCGGGGTGCTACGTGGGTGTGGGCACTCGTAAGCCGACGTACCCATATAAAAATGCGGGGTGTACCTCTCCAGACATCAGTATACTTGTTCCTCGGCAGACATGCTGCCAGCCACTAGCAAACACCATCATCCAAACACCTCATTGAACCATGAGAGCGCTAAGGTCGTATGGGGAGAACGACATTCGCGTCGTGGACGTGGACGAGCCGACGCCCAGCGAAGACGAGGTCATCATAGACGTGGAGTGGTGCGGCATCTGCGGCAGCGATTTACATCTATGGCATCTAGGTATGTGCGTGTGCCATCGATCTCAAATCCCCTCTTTGTTCTCTAGAGAGAGAAGAAGAAAAAAAATTGCTCAAAGGCATCGTCGTCGCTCCTCTCTCAACAGCCCCTTTTTCTCAAACCTTCCCCCTCCCTCTAGTACTAACCAACAACCCCCCTTCTCTCCAACCCATCCAGGACCCCAAAACATGCTCAAACTCCCGCCCGCCCACACAAACACCACGCCCCTAATCCTCGGCCACGAAATCGCCGGCCGCATCTCCTCCTCTTCCTCTTCCTCTTCCTCGACCACGTCCACCACAACATTCGCCCCCGGCACCCCCGTCCTCGTCGACCCCTGCCTCACCTGCGCCACCTGCGCGCAATGCACGACGACGATCCGCAACGACGACGACGACGACGACGACGATCACAATCGCAACAACAGGGACTCGATCGCCGACGACGACGACATGCCTTCCGACCTGCGTCCCCCCTTCCACCGGCCTACGGACGGTCGTTCGCACCAGCCCTTGCTTGGCAACAAGCGCGATGACCGCCGCAGTTACGACTCGCCTACGCTGCGTCCGCAAATGGGCGGCCGTCGCCGCACTTTCCACGAACGGGACCCTGATATCGAGGCTAAGACGGCGACCCGTAAGCGGTATACGTATGCCGCGGGTTTCCTGGTGCTGAGCTTAATCAGCTTCGCCGTGCAGACGGAGACGGCGGTCTACATCCAGCATCACTTGGGCTGGAACAAGGCATATTCAATGCTGTAAGTACCATGTGCCCCCGCAAAAACTTGCACCGCTTCCCGCAACGAATCCCCGACAAGGGTGCGTTGGCGCTGACTTGGGGTCCCCATGCAGATGGTTGACGCACGGTTCCTGGTCCCTGCTCTGGCCGACGCAACTACTCATTCTCCGCATCCAGAAGTGGAACCAGCCTTGGCCCGCGTTCTGGCGCCGGCACCTGCAGATTCTCCGCAGCACCGCGCAGATGGTCGAGCACGGCACGCTTCGTCCCACCGGTCGGCAACTCTCGAAGTCACCCGTCCCGTACATGCTCCGGATGACGGCCATCGTCACATGCGCTTTGACAGTCGCCGGCGGTAGCTGGTACGTAGCCGTGGACATGACGACCGCAAGCGACTTGACCGCCATCTACAATTGCTCCGCCTTCTTCGCCTACGCTTTCAGTATCCCGTTGCTGCACGAGAAAGTTCGCACCTCGAAGATTGTAGCCGTCGCTATTGCTATCGGGGGTGTGCTCATCGTCGCCTACGGCGACGTGACTCCGGCGAAGCACGGTAACAAGTCCGGCGGCGGTGCTGGCGGGGACAAGGCTCCTGATTCCTCCGAGGCCAAGAATCGGGCTCTGGGTAACATCGTCATTGGTGTTGGCAGTGTGCTGTACGGCTTGTACGAGGTGCTTTACAAGAAGCTGGCCTGCCCGCCCGATGGCTGCAGCCCTGGCCGAGGCATGATCTTCGCGAACACTTTTGGTAGCCTGATTGGCTGCTTCACTCTGTTCATTCTGTGGATTCCCATTCCGATTTTGCATTTCACCGGTGTGGAGAGGTTCGCTTTGCCTACCGGTGAAGCTGCATGGATGCTGGTTATAAGTGTGTTGGCCAACGCAAGTATGTATTCACTGGCCCAAGTCTGTTCCCAGTTCAATCGCTGACTCGAAGCCCGAATAGCCTTCTCCGGGTCTTTCCTTGTCCTGATCAGTCTGACATCTCCGGTTTTATCCTCCGTGGCCGCGCTATTGACCATCTTCATTGTCGCCCTTATCGACCAGCTCCTTCCGCCGCCGCTCAACTCCCCGCTCAGCTTCGCCGCCGTCATTGGTGGCTGCTTCATCATCGGCGCTTTCCTCATGCTCTCTTACGATACCTATAAGGAGATGGATGAGGAGAGGAGGAAGAAGCTCGAAGAGGATGTCAGCGATTCGGATGCCGACAGCAGGTTAGGCGACTAAATCTGCCGTTACTGATCTTATGATCCAGTTACTTCTCTTCTGAAGAATCTCGGGCTTAGATGGCCGTAGTGCGGCATTTTGATTTCCTTCAATGTCCTTCCGCGCTGCAACTGTTTGCTTTTATTCAGCGTCGTTTGCTTTTGTCCTTGTGCATAGGCATATCTTCCCCCCTCTTCCTTGAAATTCTTTCCCCAATTCTGCATCCTTCCTTTCGATTCGGATCTTCAGTTGCGATATGTTCAAAGACACCGCCGATAAATGGCGGTGGGTTACGATGAAACGAATATGGGATGAACTGGGCGAGGACAATCAACTACACGGCGTCAAGAGGGAAGGGAATGCGAAAGCACCGGCAGCACTTGGATGCGTTGGATGCGTTGGGCAGATTCGTGGATTTTGTTTTCTGTTTGTCTGTTGGGTCATATCAGGAAGATGGGAAATGAGAAGCAACCTTCTCACAGCTTTTGCATATCCACCTGGCCAGCTCGAGGGGCCCATGGTGGCGGCGTTCCATGTGGGTTTTTCCTGATGTGGTGGTTCGGGTTGATTAGGACAGGATTGGTAGACCATCGCGTTTATTACTCTCCGTTCGGTTGCTTGTGCGTGATACTGTGGAAATTTTCGTCATCTGGTCGTTGGCCGGCAAATCCGAGCAACCAATGCCATCGCCTTCCCCGCCGGATTATTCATTCAACTACCTCGCCATCTCAATCACTCTTGAATGCTACGGCACTCATACGTCAAGATTCCAAACACCCATGATGCCGGGAGCGTCGACCGGTGGTACATCGAGTCGTAACTTGCTGGACCCGCCTTTTGTCTTCTTTCCTTTTGCAATTCGCAAATGGGGTTATCGCCGCAAGTCTCGGCAGCGGTCATTCGCCTACTGCTTGGTAGAAGCGAGCCTTCTCCTTTGGATCCCAAGTCTCAGGTTTTGCGGTCCCAGATCTCGGTGGTGGATTTTATATTCAACCAACACTACCCTTCACGGGCATCAGACCCTGCGCGCCCTCGACGCTCTCCTTGCCCTCATTCAAGACCGTATCCACGTCTAGCTCTTCCATCACACCCAGCACGACGCCCAGGCTGTCGAAGAAACCGTTGACGGCCACACGCAGCATGCGGTTCGTTGTGGCGGCGTAGTGTACATCGAGGACGGACGGGGCATCAGGCGAGACAGAAAGCGTGCGCTTGACAAGAGAGGAGAGTTCCTCATCGACGGCGAGGGCGCGCTGGGCGTTGGTGGCGTGGGTGGGAGTCGGGAAGGGGATGTTGAGGGTGCTGGGTTGGGATGGGTTAGCTGTTACTGTCGGGGTTACGAGACTGGCAGCTGCCAGGTGACAAGTGAGCCGTACAGCGTGCAGGGAAAGCCCGCGAGATCGGTGGAGTTTGTCATGACGGGTTGGGTTTGCGGTCGAGTGGGCGGTGGTGACAGAGCCGAGGTCTGCAGGAAGAACGGGGATGCGGCGGGGCCAGGAGTGTTGGTGGGGGCGGCGCGTGTTGCGGCTCCAACGTCCAAAGGGGAGCGTCTGTGTGCTGCAGGAGAGGCTGGCCTGTGATGAGAAGAGAGGCAGTCGAGCCCCGCGTGGCTGCCCGATGCGGGCTAGTCGGGGCCGCTTTCTTCCCCGCGTCTCGGCTTGCGGTGCGGTGATGTCATGGACGCATCAACGACCAGTGAGCAATGGGCAGGAGTAGCGCAACAGAGCATGTGCCGGGCCAGGCGCAATGGCAGATGACGGCCCGGTGCAACAGGTGCATTGGGAAGGGATGTCGCCCGTCATATACGTCGACATTTCGTTCCACGGCTCCACTTAGTACTTCAGCCCCAGACTTGTCCATACAGCTCCGTGCCGTTTCCAATTCACTCTCTCCTTCTCATCTACCTCTTTGTCGTCCGCGGCCTGTTGTTTCGCGCTTTCAACTTTCCGCATCTGCTCCGCTGCTCCTGCCCCAACAAACATGGCGACCCCATCCCCATCAGAGTTCTTGACCTTCTACCGCCACCTCACGACGCACCCAGCCTTGCGCCGCGGCCTCGCTGCTTCCGCCACCCAGACAAGTCGGCCACTCAGCACCTCGATTCCACGCTGGGGCTACGGCAAGTCTGACAACAAGGCCTTTCCGGACGAGAAGCATACGACCCAGAAGACGGACAGAGCCGACGTCCAGAACGAGAACTCGCAAGCAGGGATGGAGTAAGTCTTCTTTGCGAGTGCCAGCCAGTCAGTTGATTACGTTCATTTGTTGTCTTTGTTCAAGTTCACCACCCCTGCATTGCTTCGCATTACCTTCCACCACGACGTTGTTGAGCTCAACACTTCAATCAGGTTTGAAGCATCGCTGACCTCGCCCAACAGAGCCCACGCCACCGGCACTGGCGGTTCGGCCGCAAGCCGTAGAGATGAACGCTCAAGCACTGCGCGCGCGAAGAAGGAACATCCCGAGGCACCTGACGTCGTCATCGGAATGCAGGACGAACGTGGTGGGAAGGGTCTTTGATTCATTGAAATAATCTCTGTATCGCTTGTAACAAAAAGGATTGGGCTTCTGTCGCTTGTATTGAGATACCACTGAATGTGGTGAGGCGGGCTTGGTAGCTGGCATGCTGCCTGACCAAGGCAGCGCGTTCCCTTCGGCGAGTATCCAAGCACGAGGTTTTCGGGACAAGGAAGAAATTGACCGTGGTGGTCCTTCTGTCACTATTGCATGATCGGCGTTGAGGTATAATAGGGAATTTGCCTACAATTGCAGGCATTCAAAGCAATTCTATAAAAGTTCAATCCTATTGCATTTGCCGCCCACATACTCATATACGACATGACTGTGTCGTCGCCGTCTCAAGGGTACGGACGGACCAGCACGGCTTGCTCCTTATATTGATGCATCATGTCGCGAAACGGTTAGACCTCTCCGAAAAAACTTTTTCCTTAGAGGTCTAGAACATGAAACATACCAGGCAAGTGATCCAGGGTCTATGAAGAAAACCACCAAATCCTATTATCACATGCACAGAGCCCAGAGTCACGAGACTGTTACCGAAAAGCAATCTGACACTTCAGTGTAGCAGGTGTCTTTGAATACAAAAGATCAAGTACGCTGGAAGAGGCTTGCTTAGGTTTGGAAATGCATTTGGGTATATCGTCGCCTGTCGTCACTCGACCAAAATCTCCTCTTCTTCGTCTTCACTGGCTTCCTCCTCGCCCTCTTCTGAATCATTGTCACGTAGCGGAGCGAAATAATCCAGTGTTGGCTCATCCGGATGCACCTGGTTCCAATCTCGCGGATAAATGAGAGGGAGTTGACCACCATTGATACAGTAGTTCACGATGGATCTTTCGTAAGCTCCACCTTCCCAAAACTCAAACAGGCCAGCACCGCCGTTATCCTCGCACGTGGAGTCCCACAGGGATTCCACGTAGATGTGCTCCAATTTGAGTATGTGAGGGATTTGCTCGATGATCGATGCCCACGAGCCGTGCGCTCTTGATAGAGCCATATCCACCATCGAAAGGCGCTTGAGTGTCGCGGAGTGACGCCTGAGGAGATCAAGCAGAAGATTTTCCCTCGTTGTGAAGCTTGCACGTAACGTATGCAGAAGCGGCCAATGTATGTCGCCCAGGATTTGTAAGGGGTCATCCCAACGGTCGTCTTCCCGGTCTTTTGTTTCTTCGCTGTACCCAAAGTGAAGCTTTTCCAGCTTCTTAGCCTCTTGCAAGAATGCTCGCATACCGCTTCCTATCCAATCCCTCCGGTCCCAAAAGTGGTCAAATGAGATGAGAAGCTCGAGATGCGTCAGATTCTGAAAGGCGTATCTCATTTCGTAGACGCGACCGTCGATTTCGAGGCCTCCGAGTTCGGCTGGCCACAGACTCTGGTGAATGATTGGCAATCGGGTTGCTTGACACCAAAACACATTGTTGCTGGTGGCGAACTTCAGTGACCGGACTGGCCTGCTGGTCCTCTCACACAGCGCTTTGAGCAGATGGGTTATTTGCTGCGCCCCGTCCAAGCTCACACCAAGAGAAGCCTCCTCGTTCGAATCGATGAACTTCCAATCATCTGGACCCTGCAGAATGCGCGGTAACAGCCTTCCCCATACTGGTCCGTGGTTCTTGGGCGTCCCCATCTCCTGTGTCGACACCTCGGCCATTTCCAGCTTTGGCAAGTTGCAGATTGCTCGTCGAAGTATCTGAGTGCGCTCCTCATCCCATTCCTGCTGTTCCTCCCATATTCGCTGGTATTCCTTGAAGTAGGCGTCCAGGTCTAGCTCCGGATCTACTTTCGGCAGCTTTGTCCAGATGGCGAGCGCCGCGCTCTTCGCTTCACGATACCTCATGTCGCCTGAAGGCAGCACCGGCAGCCCCTTTTCATAGCAATACATCTGGTAGAACAGACTGAATGGTGGACGCATGTCTATCCGTTCCGCGTACTCCTCTCGGTTCTCAAAGTACGGCAGCAGCTCTCCATGGTAGGTCAATTTTCGGACCATCTTGCGGAAGTCGGAGTGCGCAGCGATGCAGCAGATCTTCTGCAAGCTCTCCATAAACATGCCGACATGTACATGTTCGAAGATGCGGGGGGCAGTGAGACGGGCGAGGACTTTGCAGGTCCCACGCAGCCGCTTCAAGGAGACAAAGTCGCACTCGGCGACTATCAGGTCGAGGAGCTCCTCGGGGAGTGCGTCCATTTTGGGGGAACCGTCGTAGGGAACAGGGTGCTCGGCGTTCCGGACGCGCAATTGGCTGGCGGAGGGGTCAGGTTGAGGCTTGTGTGGGCCAGGGCGGTTGCCGTTTCGGGGTTCGCCTGGGCCGTTACGTCATCCGAAATCAAGTCACGTGCTCGAGTACGAGGCGTGTCGGGAAAATTGCTGGCGCTCAGGGACAGGAACCAGCACAGCCTGTTTCATCACGGCGTCTCCACCGCGCAAGTCATGTCAGGGCTGACGGCAGCTGCCGCACCGCTGCGATCAAACGTCTCCGTCTCATCCGCCGCGGCGGCAAGCGGGAGCGGCGCTCCGATTGCCCTGCATGCGTGCGGGTCTCCGGTTGAGGTGGCAGAACTTCCCCACTGCGGCGGCTGAGGGCGTGCTGGTGAGGCGGTGCGCGCTGGCGACAGGGCTGGGCTGGCTGGCCATTGGCGGTCCAGATCGGCGGTGAAATGGCGCTGGCAGGTGGCAGCACCTTGTCAAGCTGGGCCGGCTCGCCGATCGACTCCGCAATTAGCTCCCCGAGCTCTTCCAAGGCATTCATAAGTACCTGACGATCCTCCTTGCTCTGTCCCCTCTCTGCAAGCCATTGTTCCCCGCGCATCCGTTCCCCCACGTGCCAGAACCACTAGCTGCATTATCGAACATGGCGTCCGGGTGCTCCTACATGGGCAGTCGCCGTAGGTCCCGCTGTTGTCCCTTGCGCCTCCCCACCAGCTCCGCTGATCGCAACCCCCAGCTTTCCACCACGAGTCGCACGAGCGCGCCAAAGATATCGAGGAAGAGTACGACCGCCTGCGCGACCAGGCGCGCAGTGAGCGTGCGAAGCGCCAGGACTGCTTCGACCGCGCCCACGAAGCCTACGAGTCTGGCGACGGCGCAAAGGCGCATGAGCTGTCCGAGGCGGGCAAGCGCCACGGCGCCAAGATGGATGAGTACAACAAGCAGGCGTCCGACTTCATCTTCCGCGAGAACAACGCCGAGGACCGCGTCGCGGGCGACGAGATCGACTTGCACGGCCAGTTCACCGAGGAGGCCGAGGATATCTTGGAGGAGCGCATCCGTTACGCGCAGAAGCATGGCCAGACGCACCTGCATGTCATTGTCGGCAAGGGTAACCACTCTACCGGCCACGTCCAGAAGCTCAAGCCCCGCTGCGAGCAGGTCTGCCGCGATCTAGGTCTCCAGTTCCGTACCGAGGACAACGCCGGACGCATGTACGTCGACTTGACTGGTGGTGACGCCCACCTGCCCTCGCACCTGGGCGGCGGTGGCCAGCGTCCAACCAGCTCGTTCCCCATCGCGACCCACAACCGCCCGACCTGGCAGCAAGCGACGCCCGCCCAGCCCGTCCAGCACGAGCAGCCACAACACCAAAACGGCCACGCCGAGAAGCCCCACCATGCCACCGAAGGCCACTCCTACGCCAACGCCGTCTCCGGCGAGCAGCAGCCCCAGCAAAAGCCCCAGCAAGCAGGTAATTCGCAATACAACAGCCACTACCAGGAGCCACAGCAGAACCAGAACGACGATGTTGATAATATCTTTAGCAAAGGGAAAAAAGTTCTCCGGGTTTTCAAAAGCTGTTGCGTGGTTATGTAAGAGGTCTTGGAAGCCGCTCCGCAAGGCGCTGCCCAAGAAACTCCCATTCCACAAGAAGCAAAAGAAATCCTACGCGGATGCCGCCGGCGGAGCCTAATCGTTTCTTCGCGCGTTGCTTTTTGGCGTTGCGTTGCGATGCGTCCCTTCGTCCGTTTACCATTTACCGTCGTTCGTCGCCGCCGCGTTTCCGCTCGTTCGTTCTCGTCCCGTCGCCGTTGTTATCGTCCGTTTGTCCTTGTAAATACTGTATCTTGTGATACCCGTTGTTTGAGCTTTTGGTAAGTGTCCGGCTTGATGGTTCCAGTCTTGCTCCTGCTGATCTTTAATCTTGTATTGAAGATGGGCGAGATTTGGATATGGCGAAACGAGGTAAATGTATTGTGGGAATTGGAGACGCTAGCTCACGATACGAATGAAATTCGTGTATGTGGAAACGCCCATCTACTGGTCACTCGAGTTAGAGTGTGGTGTCTTCGGACACAGATATGTTGGTTGCAGTTAATATTGGGAGGATTAAGGTACTGGGTTCGGATTGTATAGACGGAAGGCTTGTTTAAGGAACCGCATAGGCGTCAACAATCGAGAATCCCAAGGCTGCCAGAAATGATGTTTATGATGCGCGTGAATACTTTCCGATGGTTGAACTGGCGGCAAAGTTGTGCCGAAGAAGCTGGCCAGATGTCCGAGCAAGTCTTGGCGCGGGCGAAAAGTGGTTGCCGTGGCGCTCGTGTCCGCCCGCGCAGCGCGTCAAGGCGCATTGTTTTCCAGGTCAAGCTCCGGAGCTGTCGCAACTCCGCCAACTACCCACCACCCACTCCATGGACATTTAGACGCGCGCACTCCTGGTGCGCACTCCGGCGGAAATGGCTGCAACATCTGGCGAATCCGTCCTTTTCCCGCCGCTGGACAAATGCCTGAGCGGGGAGCGGCAGCTGCTGTACGTACCGCCTACCCCGACTCCGTGCCATCACACCCGCTGATCTTCTCTGCAGCTCATGGCAGGACGCCTTCGCTGCTCTACGTGGCCCTAGAGCTGGCCACGAGGGTGATACCTTGTGCGCCTTCCTTTCCGACAACACCAATGCCGCCGTCCTCAGCAAACCTTTCCAGCCTTTCCAGCCGCCAACCGCCCAGTCCAAATCCGCTTTTGAGACCAAGACCGCCGCCATCAATGTCACACCCTCGGAAACTGGCCAGTACAATATCGAGGAGATCAAGGAAGACACCAAATGGCTGTCGGCTGAGGCGAAGATTGACGAGGTTTCTGCGTTGAGAATAGTGCTGCTGGAATGGCAAGCGCGACCTACGACTCAGCTCCTTTCTGGCTTCACTGAGGAGGAGACGCTCAGCGTTCAGGATGCTGCGGGCGGTGCCAACCTAGGCTCGTCAGCCTTCCTGCCCAAGTCTACCATTGTCGCCGCAACGAGCGGCGGAATAATCCAGAATCTAACTTTGTTTCATTCGAAGGAGAGGAGGCAATTGCGGATATTGGAGACCTATCTGGCAGAGCGCATACACATCTTGAAGATAAGTGATATCCTGGCGCGGGTGGGCGCAGCAACTGCACAGACGGACAGCTCGTCCAACAACACAAGACCAGACGCGAACGCCCAGGCGTGGATTAAAGAGCTCGGAAAAAGGATTCTTTCCTCGCAGAAAACTGGATTCCTCAAGGATGGTACCCAGGCTCTACAATCGCGTTTCCAGAACATTGAATATGGTAGTGGTTGGTACAAGGACGTGCCGGGAGGCATTGAGGAGGCTGAAGAGATGTGGACACAGTCACAGCTGTCCGAAGCTATCATCATCCTCCAGCTCATTTTTACACATGTGGACAGCACCGCGAACCTTCTACCTTCGGACGTTGTCGTGGATTGGTTTGAGTTCATGGACGGTTGCCGCTTCTGCAAGGATATCCAACTGCCATTTCAGAGTCAGCAGCCTCTGGTCTCGACCTTGCAACTTCTGGTCGCCATGGTCTGCCTGGCAGTGGTCAACCTGCGTGGCCTGCTTCGGTTCGTTGAAGCGGAGGCCGTAAATGTTACTCCCACGGATGGTGCCGATGGCGGGGCTTACGTTAAGAACAAGTTCTGCGTCGAAAAGCTTACTTCGATTTTCTTGGAGTACTGCGGATCAGGCCCCACACCCGCGAGTCCTGCGTTATTCGCCTGGTCGGTCTTCAGTCTTACTGTCAAGGGCCAGAGCGAGACTCTCAGCCACGAAAGGGAAACGCAAATTGCCCAAGGCTCTCCCGACGTCGAATTGACCGTAGTGGAAAAACTCAACGAGATGATCAGGGGAATCAGCATCAACGAAGACGAAGAGGATGACAACGCCACAATACTGGTCAAGGCCTCTGTGATTGGTGCAAAGATCTACGAGCTTTTGCCAGAGATTGCTCTCACTCTGACGAGCACTTTCAGCGACGCCATGATTCAGGATAGCCTAGTTGCGAGCTCTGACCATGACTTGGCTGCCCGTATGCGCCTTCATCTACTCTGGCTCATCCGGGAAGGCTCGTACACAGTTGAATACAGCCCTGAACTCATCATGAGCTTCCTCGTCGTGCTCAGCGGCAGCCAGACCTATTGGACTCTTGCGGAACAATCTCCGAAAAAGATCCCGGACCCGGTTTTAGAGGCCTTTGTCGCCGAGGGCGGAATGGGGATCCTGGACCAGGCCAAGTATCGCTACCCCTACGAATCGGTTCCCCTTTTGCAGTTTGCCAAGCGATTGTGCTTGAGGGTCGACACGGATGACGAGGGCGAGCTTGTTACTGCCAAGTGGCTACAAGACAAGGCTCAGTTTACCCAGGTCATTCCCCCCAACTTCGAAGGCTACGTGCCAACCCGCGAGGATGAGGTTCCGTCTGTCCAGTTGAAGGAAGACATGAGCCTCTTCTGGAATCGGAAAGACACCAAGCGTCCTCTCGCGGACGAGGATGCCGACGGTAACGAGGTTATTCCACTTGATGAGATGCAAGCGGACGAAGTCCACTTCATTCCTGTTGGAACTGAAGGTATTGCACTCAACCCGGATACCAGACCCCTTGTGATAGCATGGATGCACAAGCACTCATCTCTGCGCTACTTGGCCGCGTACTTGTCCACGTTTGTGGTAGGCAGTGAAACGATCGACACGGCAACACATAAGCCAATCAACATTGCAACAGCGACTGAATACATCGGTCTACTTGCAATGCTTGTTGCTGCCTCAGGGAAGGCCGCCACTGCCAGGGATGCAGATGCACGAAAAGACGCCCAGTGGATCTTGGAAGATGCCAGTGATGGGCTTGGCCGCAACCAGGATATCATTAGTCTGGTGTTCGACATTTTTGAGCAGGAGCTTGAGAGACTAAGGGAGAGGCCCAACAACGAGGGGTCACTTGAGCTTCTGGTCAACTGTCTTTACTTCATCCACGCTCTTGTCGAGGTGTTACCCAACAGGGTCTGGCCATTCTTCACAAGGAGTAGGCTGCTGGACTTGGAAGGCATTGGCGGCAGTCTTGTGGAGATCGTGTCCGGGACCGAGATGGTGATGGGTCGCTACGACTTCCTTTTAGCCTGTGCTCACCTGTTCAAGGCCTTGCTCAACGACTCGGTCAAGAACGTTGTGTCCAGAAAGCAGAGTCAAAAGGCACTCGTAAGGTTCTCATCCCTTCCCGCCTCAGGAGGTGGATCTCCCGACAAGATAACAAGCAAGGTCCTACTCAGCTTCACCAAGACATTCACTGGCGTTTTTGAGAGCTGTCTCAGCTGGCGATTCGGAGCTGTCGATCAACAGCTTGAGCTTAACCGTTTGGCCATGGAGATCTTCTCCGATATTTTGCGCACCGTCCATGGCTATGACGACGAAGCAACAGGGCCGAGTGAAAAGATGAGCTCGGTCATTGCACCTTCGGCCGACTATCTTCTGGAGGCATTCTGCTCGGATTCAACAAACGACATCA
Source organism: Diplodia scrobiculata (assembly GCA_001455585.1). Lineage (NCBI taxonomy): Eukaryota > Fungi > Ascomycota > Dothideomycetes > Botryosphaeriales > Botryosphaeriaceae > Diplodia > Diplodia scrobiculata. The sequence continues at coordinate 7,646 of LAEG01000840.1, read as the reverse complement.
CAACCCACGCAATCCTCAACGTGTTCTTCGCCGGAACGAAGCCCCTTCCTATTTCCACGCCTATCCGTATCGAGAACCTGTGGAGATCACAAACGGATGCAGCTATTACTTTCGCCACGACCATTCTCCAGGCTGGTGTTCTGCTCAGCCGTCCAACGTCCTATCTGGAGCACCAGTTGTTCAAGGCCGCCCCACTGCTTGCCCGGCTATCAATTGCACACGAAGGCTTCAAGCCCTCCACTATGAATCTTTTTGAGGTTCTGGTTAAAAGTGCGGCCCGAGGGGATAAGGAGCCCCCTTCTCTACTCGGACATCTGGGTCCCGAGACTGCGAAGGCTTTCCTCAGCGTTATTTCGTCCATGAGCGGAGCCTTGAAGGATACCACGGTCGAGGTCAGCATCTGGAGGTTCCTGTGTGCGGTGGTGAGCAGCAAACAGCAATGGCTTTCGATTTATCTCCTCACTGGCAACACACCGCGAGACTCCCTCAAGAGCAAGGAGGACAAGGTGACTGGCAAGCCGCGTGGCAAGCCTCTTCTGCACTCGGCGCTGGACCAGCTGTGTGACATCAAGTCATTGGACCCTCGGAGAGCTGTTGCCATGTTAGAGTTCATCTCCCTTGCGCAAAACCACTGGCCGTGGGCTGTTACCAAGATGCACTCCCACAGGAACTTTCTAGAGAGCATCATGGATTTCATCCGAACATTGCAACCAGTTGCAGCCAGTGCACCGCTCGCGACGGTGGAGACTCAGTCGATCAAGATCCACATGGCTTCATTAGTCTCCGACATTGGCGCCATGTGCCTTCACTATGCACGACAACTGGGTGACATGCGCCCCGCACAGCACGTTATTGCCAAGCTTGATTTCCTCCAAAAACACGGTGTCGATCCGCCGGCATACAACCGGTCATTACACAGTAACCTGAAGAAGAACGTCGAGAGCAAGTTTCCCAGTGTCAAGCTCTCAAACTTCAAGAGGACAATTCTCACCCGGTCCGAGTTTGGCCGCGATTACTTTTACGACCTGCAGTACGCATCCGAGGTTCTTGGCTTTGACTCGACGTGGATCGGCTTGAGGAGGGGCAGTGGTTTTGTCGATGAGTTCCAGAGGGCCAATGTCAACCTGTCATTGGTCGAGGCACAGATAATGCTTCTGAAGAGCTGGAAGCTGCTTGCGATTGAGCTCAGCTCGATTGCCAACAAAGATCACCGCCTCGAGGCCATCCTTGCACAGGTCATCCAGCAATGCCTGAAGTCAAACCAGACGTCGAACGGATCCCAGGCCCTGTTTGAGCGGCTGGTGCATGTACGAGCAGACTTTGCATTCGTCCTGATGCAAAAACTTACAGCAGCCGACTGCACAAGCGACCACATCAAAGCTTTGTTCAAGCTCTGCTGGGACACGATTCGGATCTCGGGTGTCGACTTCGAGATCGCCTTCATGGGAGAAAACGCAGACTACTACAGGACGCTTCTCAGGATACTGCTCCTCACTCTGCAGCCCCACATCAAGGCGTATCAGAAGGAGGAGCCTGGAATCCAGAAGAACATGTCCAAGATCGGATCCGAGCTCATGGAGATACTGGAAAAGGTCGTCGCCACTGGCCTCCGCTCGTTGGCTAACCAGGTGCACGAGGACCAGGAGAGCTGCTCGCCCGCAGACTTCGTGCTCGTCAGCGCCCTGCTATCCGCCATCCTGCGCGTGCCCGGCATGCAGGTCATGGCGGGCGAGATCACGCTGCTCTTCTCCGCCGCCAACACGGTCCGCCACGCGACCGCGCTCTTTACCTGGGCCGACCAGCTCACCGTCGGCCCCGACAACGACCCCGTCTACGGCGAGCTCAGCATCCTGTTCCTGCTTGAACTGTCGGGCATCCTGCCCATGGCCGAGGTCCTCGCCGTCGAGGGCGTGCTCGCGCGCCTCAGCACGGCCAACCTCGTCAACTACTACCGCCGCCCGCGCGGCATGGGCCCCTTCGACCACCCGCCGCGCCTGTTCTCCATCTGGACCCGCGGCATCCTGCCCCTCTGCCTCAACCTGCTCGACGCCGTCGGCGCCCCCGTCGCCGCCGAGGTGGCCGCCTTCCTCAACCAGTTCCCCGAGCAGCTCGCCCGCGCGTCCGCCGCGCTCAACCCGCGCAGCGCCGGCAACCCGAACCACAACAACCAGCACGGCGCGATGAAGGACGTGGCGGCCGGCGCCGTCACGCTGGGCGCCGCGTCCGAGGCGCACAGCCTCGCGCTGCTCAGCGTCGTCCTCGACCGCTTCCGCTCCGCCGACGGCGGCGGCGGCGGCGGCGGCGGCTCGGCGGCCGCCGTGGGCGCCATGGTCAACCCGGCCGGCATCGCGCCGCTGGACTGGGACCGCGCGGGCGTCCGCGAGGACGTCGAGGGCTGGCTGCAGGGCGGCCGGCGCGCGCTGCGCGAGCGCCTGCTGCCGACCAACGAGCGCGAGGTCGAGCTCGTCAAGCAGAGGGCCATCGGCGGTGCCGGCGCGGGCGACAGCCGGTTGGAGGAGAGGGTCGTGGCAGAGCTGCTGGGCGTGTTGGAGTGCTTGAGCGAGGGCGCCGCCGTTACGGATGGTTCTGCTGCTGCTGCTGCCGCCGCCGCTGCTGCCGCCGGTGCTGTTGGGGCCGGTGCTGTTGGGGCCGGTGCTGTTGGGGCCGGTGGGCGACGACGTCGATTGGTAGCGAGCGTGGCGAGGAGCGCGGGTGAGGGCCTGGCGGCGCGCGACCTGGCCGGAGCGGCTTGCGACTTGGAAGGAGCGCATGGTTGGTGAGTGATGAAGTGTGATTGAGGTTGTGGTTGGGGATGAGGATGGTGAGGTCGTGGACGGAACAGCGGAGGGCAGTGGCTTTAGCTGGGGCTGAGGCGTAGGTTTGTCTGGGGCAGCATCATCATTACGTGCGGCACGGCCATGGCACAGTGGCTGCCCGCCGGGCCTGGCCCGCCCTGAAACGGCAGGAATGACGTCAAAGGTCGCACGGCTGAAGTGCCTCACTCCTCGCCGGCGGGTGCTTGGTTTCCGCGGCAATAGTGATGCAACTTTTGAATTGCGATGAGCTCAAAGCCCGCCCCACTTTGGAAGGCAAACAATCCTGCACGAGAAAGTGTTTGTCAGGACGCGGGTTCGACGCGGCGACGGTCGTCACTGGCGGTTTGCGCTAAGTAGCGTAGCTTCCCCACCAACAATTGCTGTTGATTTGAGATTCCTGGCCAATCGAACTAACAAATTCCGTAGCATCATCATTGTTCAATTTCTCTTTCGAACAGGAGTGGAGTTAAAAAAACACCGACGGGCCTCCACGTCACTCCTTCCACGAATAAACAGCAGTGCAATTCTCAACCCTGCCGTCCTTCTTGCACGCCGTCTTCCGCGCATGATAGCGCTTGCCGTCGACGTCGACGAAGCCCCACACGCCATCGAGGACAAAGCCCGCCTTCTCCGACGAGCACTTCAGCGCCAGGTTCTTCGGCCCCGCCCGTTCGCCTTCGGCATACACCCACCCTTCGCCCAGGTACCCGTCGTCGACATCGGTCAAGTCACTCCACCAGCTGGACTGCGTCATCTCCCCGAATTCCGGGTGCTGCACGGCGCGCTGGACGCCGTCGACGATCCACGTGGTGTCCTGCCCTTTGAACCCGCCCGTCACCGTGGGGTGGACGTCGATGTGCGTGACGCCCTTCTCGTCGACGTGCTGCTCGTACGCTTCCGTGACGGAGATGATTGACAGAGCCTGGTGGTTGAAAAGTCTGCATGAGTATCCCTTGCCCAGTTCTCTCTTCGTCCAGCTTTGTGACGAAAGACTCACTTTGATCGTCACCCAGCTCAGCCCTTGCAAGGACATGACTTTGTCCATGTTGGTCGAAAGCTTGCGCTCAAGCACCCACTTCCCCGACATGTCGCCGATTGTTTTCTCCGGAGGTGCCGCCATTGTTGCCATCTGCTGAGCGCTCATGGATCCCGAGGGGCGGTGGCCGCGTTTTAAGTTTGATCTGGCATGCAAGGTTCGCAGAACCGTTTTTGAAGAATGCATGGCAACAAAAACCAATGATTGCTCCTGCGCAAAGGCTCACAGCTGACTCGGATTACAACCGGAAGCCTAAGGCTTTGTTTAATGTTGTCCTGTTCAAGTACCGACCAATTGGCCTGTTCACCTTCCGAGATTCTGCTTGGAGTTGCGATGGGTGGTTGGAATCAGCGTCCAGGCGGAGAAGCTTGGCTCTTCTTGGCCATTCCTTCCCACCTGGCATTGACGTAAGGTTGACTCGTCCCACGCTGCCGCCTTGGCCAGTCAGGGTGACTGTTTGTGCGTGACGCAAATTCCGTAAGCATGGCATCGTGGGAGAGCAAACATATCGCCAGGCTTGTCCGGGATGAGACACTGACGATACAGCCGGCACCTTAAGCTCTTACATCTCAGGCACTCCATTCCTATCTCCATCCGTGGGATACAATGTTCGGGAAGAGTAAGATGTCCCACTCTATCAGAGTATGCATGTGGTACTCTTGCTCGTCCCGGTCTGTGAACCTTTCACCGCCTTGGCAAACAGCGTGTCAGCAAATCCCCGCAAGGCATCCCGGTGTATGATTGGCGTGCACATCGCCATCACCATTCCCGTCCGTGATCAAAGTCGCCAGCTGGTTTTGGTAATGAGAACCGGCGACCCCGCACATCCTCCTGACATATGTAACCCCCGGATCCGCTCATCACTCCGCCGCGCTGCAACTCCGCGATCCAGACCCAGCGCAGGCAAGTGAGGATCACACGCTAGAAGCAGGATACAGCAAACGTATGTCCGAGTAGAGCCGTGCTCCGACTACGTGCCATGATTCGGCCATCGTCGTTCTCCGTTCTGGGCCTGGGGCGCAATGACACGCACCGCCCCAGGCGGCGGCGTCGTCGTCGTCGTCGTCGTGAGCATGGCACGTCGTGCGGTCGATGCTGAGGTAATTGGCCAAACGGCTGGACCGGCGTGCGTGTCGGAAACGAGATAAAAGATCTCTTTGCCGCAGTGTGACTAGCAGTGAAGCAATGCGCAAGCCCGAGTCGTCGGCGATCTCTTCTTCGACGCGGAGCAGTATGTGCGTGCCCAGTATGTGGCCACGCGTCTGGCGATGATCGTCTTCATCTGTTCAATCGTATGAGGAGCTTGGGGTTTGACGTGCGAGCGCCTACATGCCGCTCATCTCACCGAAGAGGCGAAGAATTGCGGTTGCGGCGAACAGTGCTGTCTCGAGGATGGATCCCTGATCATTCAGTGCCGGGATGAAGTTCCGGAGGCGGAAGCAAGATCATCATCCACGTTAGCGTCCGACGGACCTTGTTGGAGTTGGCGACAACGTCAAGCCCGACGGAAAGCTCGAGTCTCCTTCCCCTACCGCATTCGCAACCGCCAGCGGAGTCCCCGACTTGGCATCGACGTCATTCCAGTGCAGTTCCTTGCCAAACTCATCTGTGAGCCCGTCGCTGACGGAGGTCGCGCTCCATTTCTGGCTTCTCTTGTTCCGGCTCGACTGCCAAAGCCCCGCCTGAGATGTTCTGCCAGTACACTTGGCCGTGCTCGACGCCGTACCTGGTGTAGCTCGCCGCCGCCAGCCGAGACTCCGAAGCTATCGTCTTGGGCGTCACTGATCTGGGACGCTTCCTCTTGGTTTACATAGGGGCGAAGTCGAGCGAACGTCTGACGAGCAAAAAACGCTGGACATGAAAACAGAGGCAGACGAAGGGAGTCAGGTAACCAAAGTGCTTCGTGAGATGGCGCCGACCATAGCACGAGAAGACGATCATTGACTACAGCTGTGACAACGACTTTGTGCGGCGAGGTTGGTCAAGCTGTCACAGCATGATCCTATTTGGGTGTACGTACAGTCTTACACCATTCCCGCCCAGCGGGAAACAAATCGGGACGACCCTCGGTACGGAGTTTAACGTAGCTCAAGGCCGGGCGAGCCGGACACCACTTGCAGCACACCTCATATATCACCAAGAAATAGCGTCCGATAGGCTCGACACGAAGCCACACACCATACGCAAATCATGACGAACCCTCCTCTTCAGAGACGAGAAGACCGGCAGCAAGCTGAACATCCGGCGAGAGCGCGGGCAAGAGGTCGTCCATGAACTCCCCGAGCTCAGCAAGCCTAGAGCCGCGGGCAAGGCGGTGGTAGCCCTTGCCGGCGGCCTCGTCCCAAACCCACTCGACCTGGTACGCGGCCTCGACCTCGGCCAGGTCGGCGGCGAATTTCTGGAGCAGCTCGGCGCGCATGTCGTCGGTCCAGAGCGCGGGCGGGATGAACTCGGGGCGGGCCAGCAGGGCGCGGCGGGTGTCCCACCTGAGCAGGTCGAAGGGGACGTCGGAGGCGGCGAGGACGGACCAGGCCTCTTCGATGCAGCCGCTGGTGCAGAAGGCTTCGATGAAGTCCATGTCGCCGCGCACGGCCGTGTTCCACTTGTCGGCCTCCATCAGGCGCCTCGCGCCCTCGCTGTTGCGGTTGAATGCGGTGACGGATGCGTGCTTGATGTTCACCGGAGGGTGGATCCACTTGGGTTTCTGGCGCCGCTCGGCTTGGAGCCACCATGCCCATTCGGCGCGCAGCTGATGGTGAGCATTGAGGTCGGCGAGGGCGCGCAGCCACCATCTCATGCGGTGCCAGTCGTTCCGGGCGACGAAGGCGCTGAGGTCGTAGGGCGCGTACGGCCGGGTGTCGGCGAAGCCCAGCATGACGGCCAAAGCATGCTCGTCGGACCACGGCTTGAGCCAGGAAGGCGTGGTTTTGCGGGCCATCAGCTTGACAACCGTGTTGAACAAGTCCGGCGGAATGGCGTGGTTTTGAGCCCGGTACTCGCGCAAGAAGAGCTTCAGGGAGGCGAAGTTGTAGCAATGGGCAGCGCAGAGCAAGCCCATTTTGAGAAGGCCTGCGGGGAGTAGTATGCTGGCATCCTCCAGCTTGAATCGGATCTCGTGAGCCAGGGAGAGCATCTTCTTGTTGGGCTTGCTGTGCGGGTCATCGCGCAGCAGGCGGTAGAGAGCGGCGCAGATCAGGTGGACGGCGTCCCGTTTCGTGGGCGAATCGAGCGCGGGCTGGGCGAGGACGGCGGAAACGAGGAGCATGTAGTCGCTGCGGCGGCCGCACTGCCTGAGCTGCTCCACGAGCGCCTCGCGCGTGTCGAGCGAGAGATTGGACCTTGGAAGGTCGGGGAGGGGGTTCAAGTGCCTGCGCCCCGGGCGGAGGAAGACATCGCGAAGACGGTCGAGCTTTGACTCGCGGCGAATGTGGTCCCTGAGGCCGTCGCGGAGGGCGTGGCCGGGCAGAGGGCCGGCCCAGGCGGGAGCGGCGTAGACGGTCGATGGGCGGCGCTGGAGGGACAGTGGACGCGGGCAGGCACGGCGCGGGCGGAGCGACGAACGCAGCGGGTGCGAGCAGGCGGCGGCTGATGAGAGCATGGCGTTGGCGGCATCGGGCCTTCTTGGGTGTTGTGGAGCGGATCGGTGGCTGCCCGCGACACGGCGCTTGCCGCCAGCGTGCGGCTCTTTTCGCTGCCGCCCGCGAACGTCACCGCCCAGCACCATCACCACCCCAACCCACAGCCATCGCCCATCGCGCGGCGCCCTCGCCCCCGCCATGCCCGCCGAGAAGCGC
>LAEG01000839.1:0-16549 GCA_001455585.1 Diplodia scrobiculata | reverse complement strand
CGGGAAAAATAACGGCCTAGCGCGAAGGAGCCAGGCGTTCCCGCAAGAAGGAAAAGAGGGTCCGTTCCGCACGCCGTTTTGGGTACCACGGCCTCGGACTCGCCCCAACGTGCAGAACCCGGGTTGGCTGCTGCGCCTTCCCTGCCTTCCCCGGACTTTGCTTTCCGCTGCTCTGGTTGGCCCTGTTGGCCTGCTGAGCCGCACGCTCGCACGCCGGGACCACCCCCCGGGAAGGATTTCGCTTCGGCCGTCAGCTTTGCCTGGCGCGGGAGCGAACGGAGCGGAGGGACGCGATGGGGGCCATGGGGCCTCGTTGGGCTCAGGTGATGTTTCCCTTCGCCTTGGTGATCTCCGGGGTGTCGTGATGCTTGGAGTTGGTAGGAGTCAGGATTTTTCTTCGACATACGCTCGCAGGGTTTCGTATATATTGAGCGCTGCTGCGCGACGGTAGTTGAAGCTCCATCACACAACAGGTGAACACAGCAGCAAACACCCCAGCTTCTTCCGCTCGGCAACCAAATCAACCAACCAACCAACCAAATCAACAACCACCTCTCCACTTTTCTCCGTTTTCGGAAATCGAGACTCGAACGCCACAAACACAAACACCAAGAGACTACCGTTCCTAGTCTCCAACCAAACAAACCACCACCACAACAACAACACCTTTTTTTGCAAACAAACATCGAAAATGAGCTTCCGCGCCTCGCCCATCCGCGCCTTCCTGCGCAGCGCCCGCAACCTCGTCGCCGAGCCGCACCCGCACGGCCGGTACCCGGTCAACCGGGCGCAGATGCACGCCATCAACTACGGCTTCTACGCCAACAAGTTCATGCGCACCGCCTCGTGGTACGTCCCCGTCGGCACCGCGCTGCTGGGCTGGCCGTTCATGGCCATGTACGTGCTCAAGCGCACCGGCATCTGACTGTTCGTGCCGCTGGTCATCGCCTTCGACGGCATGGGGAGGAGCACAAAGGGCATCAGCGCGGCCTGGGAGGTCGGCGATTGGCAGGACGACGTCGCGAGGCAGAGGAGGGTGAAGAGGGCCAACGACGATGCGCTCGATGTGGTGGAGCTGATGGGCAGGATCGAGGCCTGGGCATGAGGGGGGGGTTTTTTTTTGCATGGATTTGGCGTTCGCTTTTCTTTTTTTTTTTTTTTGGGCGGCGTAATGTGCCTTGATGAGATATCCCGATAGGGAGTCCCCCTTTTTCTGCATCTTTCTTTGTATATATGACTTGAGAAGTATTCAGTTTATACCAAACAGTTCAAAAAACCCTCTCTTCCAGATGACTCGGTGATTGGCATTGTTTGGCGAGCATATGGAAGTGCCTTACAAGAACTACTTCAAACTTTGTGGCCTCGCTCCCAGAAGCCAGCCGCATTCACACCTCATCGAGTGACTTCACAACTTTATTTCAGCATCTTCTGTTTCGTCCAGTCTCTTTCTTCAAATATTTAGGAAGGACAGCATTTGTTAGAGATGATGAACGTCTCCATAATTAGCGATCAAGTCTGAGCTCTTCCAAGGGATGTGACCATTGCCGCTCTTGTTAGCAAAGAAAGAACGCCCAAACACAACCAGTCATTGGTTTGTGGAGAAGTAGGGAAATTCAACCAAAACCAGATCTGGCGGAGATTGATCTGCTCTCTTAAGTCGGTCCGTCTCTCTTTTTGTGTGTCGAAGACCTCCGATCACAGCGTGATATAACTGACATGAGCATCCCTCACGTGCATGAATGCATCACGCCGGCGAAATGCGATTTGGACATGTGGCAGGGCCGGCTTCATGCAGCCCTGAGGGTGTTTTGCATGGGAAAAAAGCACTCAACCTACGATCCTAAGTCTTCGGTCACCATCAAACCTACCAATGGACTCAATCTGAAGAAAACTGGCTGCCATAAGACTTGCGTTCATGTAGCTGCGTCTTTGACTCTTTGGCAGCGTGGCCGGGAGGGTTGTCGATGAATTGCTTCGCCGGCAGAAGCCTGAAAGGTAGCCAATTCACAACTCAAAAAGATCATCATTGGAACTGCACCGATATTGGAGCATCTGGAGAGAGAAGCGTGTTTGTAACTTCTTTTGCAAGGTGTTCAGAATACTAAGGGTACGTATAAAGCCGGATTGAACAGCACGTCGCGGAGAAGAGTAGACATTACTGGAGTTAAGCTCTACTATTGATCCAGGCCTTTTAACAACGCTCACTGTCAGTACAGCAAAAATGGCGACTGATTATCAAACCTCCGAAAAGAAAAACAATGTGATACGGAGACAAACTAAAACTTTGATCTTCATACTTCTGAAGCCAGCTTGTCGGGAAAATCGAAATCATCTGCACCTGAGATCCTTGCGATGATGGATGAGCTTCGGTCAATATGCGCAGTCAGTAATTTGTCTCTTTCCGTGTTCTTCTCAAAAATAACATGTCTCTTCCGCCTGAACCCAGCGACACATCAGAAGCACTTTCAGAACCACGCATGAAGAGCGACGAATTACTGCAACCCTAGGCCGATGCGGCGCCAGTTGGCGGCCATATCCTCACAGAGTGTGAGAAAGGCATCGTCTTCAATGCACCCCACGAAGAAGTCGTTGAGAATGTCTTCTCTGACATTCTGAGGTTGCGCTGCATACGACTGAAGGCGTCTGGAGGCATCTGGTTGGGTGGCATTTCTGACCAGATCAGTTAATTCCTCATGATCCGCGCAGCCCGACGGCCTGATCCGATTAGCTTCTGCTTCGTCGTTTCCGTAGGGCTGCCTCTGCCTGTGTGACGGCTCGTTGCTATCAGCGATGTCAACTAATGGTCTTTTCAGTGGCGATAACCCCGGACGTAGGCCGAGCAAGGTTTCTGAGCTAGGTGTATGAGGTGCTGGAGCCGGTGGTTTGCTAAAGTACTGGCTCGTGGAGGATTGAGAAGAAGGCGGAGGTGGCATGTCAGTGGCAGACTGTTCGTTATGTCTGGCTGTAGTGGAGCGCACGACATATGTCGGGGCCTTAAGTGGAGGCAAATCAGCAGTAGAGGGGCGGCTGCTTGAAGATGGCCGTCTGTCGTTAGCAACTTGAGGTCTCACAAAGTAATCTCCTGATTTACTGAGGTTGCCGGAGTCTCGGGAGTCTGGCCGTGAGAAGGGGAGTTCGCGCCGGGGAGGTAGCATGTTCAGGAGACCCGAGCTGAAACTAGCAGCTGGCGCTGTTGAGGGTCGCAGATCGCCTTCATCGGATCTGTTGTGTTGACCAAAAATGATCTGGTCGCCCGTATAGTCTCGTAAGGAGTTGTGTAGTGCAAGGCGCCGCATACCAGGCGGAGATGAAGACAAGTCAGAAGCTCCCATGATAGCAGGTTGTGACGGTGTAATGTTCATCATAGCGCTGCTTGGCCGAGTCTCTGTTGTAACCTGCGAAGACGGTCGAGCTGGAGCGTCTGAAGTTGGCGGTCCAAATGAAGCTTTACTGGTGAACATCTTGACGCCTGAGCGCACAATGAGATCGTAGGCAACCTTGGCGTCACTCGCAGAGTTGAAAGTGAGCTGCATGCGCCGAACCTGGAAAGCCGGATTAACTCCATAGATGTCTGGAAGATTGTCGAGGCTCACTTTTCTCGAAGATTTCTTGTACAAAATCCCCAGAGCTGGCTGGTTAGGGCGGGTCATGGCTGAGATAGGCAGATCGTCATTGCGAAGGGGTGCACCATCTGCCTGCATGGTTGCGAGCTGGGCTTTCGTCTGTTGCACTTTTTGATGCACGTCCATTGAATCCTGGGAGGAGGGATCGTGTCAGTCAGGTCGCTCAGAATGGGTTGGACTGACTCGCGAGAGTCAGCCGTACCAACACTTTTTTGCCGATGGTGATTTTCAGATGCGGCGGAGCGAACGTGAGAGTGAGCCCAGGACTCATCTCATGCTCCCACTCAAAAGGCTTCTCAGCCGTGTCAGTGAACGAGTATTTCCTCAGGTTGAAAGATATTGCCATCTCGACAGTCTCTGGCGGACTTGTGGATGTCTGCAGCCCGGACGTGAGCAGGATGGCGGGGGGATTTGAACGCTGAACGCTCCGCTGCGAGTGATGATGCGGGCTGTGGTGTTGAGCGAGGCAACAGGAAGGCGGCTGCGGGCGATTGGCGCTAGTGCCGGTTTGGGAATCGCTGGCGAACGCGGGCCCTGGCGGTTTTTGGGCCGGGCGGACATGGGCGTCGCGAAGCAGCGAGCGAGCTCAGGCGTCTCAGTCGCATCGCCGCGCATCTCCTCCACCGAGCCTTGACGAGCGCGCGCGTCTCGCCCGGTGCCCATCTCCTCCCCACGCGCTACCCTCTCCGCCCCGCGCGCCGGCCGCTCCAATCGCACGAATCAGCTCAGCCCGCCAGTCACCATGGCGCCAGAGAGGCCGCGCGAATCCTCGATCGAGCGCACGCCTGAGTATGACGACTTCATGAACAAGCTTGAAGATTACCACGCAAAAAGAGGGTACACGCTCCGCCCTCCCTTGCTTGCCGCCTGCCTCTAACCTTGGCCTAGCACCACGCTCGACCGCGAACCGAAAGTCGGTCAGCGGCACCTGAACCTGTTTCAACTGTACCAACGCGTCTGCGAGGAAGGCGGATACGACAAGGTCTCCGATACCAAGAACAACAAACTCGCCTGGCGCCGCATCGCCGCCGACTTCATTCCTCCCGACCAGAATCCTACAACCCAGGCTTTCATCGTCAAGAAGGCCTACTACAAGAACCTTGCGTACGTGCCGTCAGAACGCCGCGTCGACTTCGTTGCTAACGCGACCCAGAGCATACGAGATCAAGCATTTCCACGGCAAGGAGCCTCCGCCAAAGGAGATCCTCGAGCACGTCTCTGCAAAGGGCGGCGACCTTCTTAGGCGCACCAAGGAGAACTTCTCCGCTTCAAACAATCGCGAGCTCGAGAGCCTGACGAACGGCCAAGATAAAGACAGTGACGAATCGGAGGACGAGCCCCAGAAAACGCCGAAGGAGGACAAGATGGATCTCGATGGCCCCCCCGGTAGTACTGGACGCGTGACTCGAGGTGAGTGGTGTCAAACGCGTGCACCTTGTTTGGTCCCCCATCACTCCTACCTACCCCTCGACCCCAAGTCACCAACGTCTGACCCTCAATCTCGCTATGGGCAATCCATCTCCAGAAACGACTAACCCACTCTCTGCAGCTCTTCGACAGGCCCCGCCCCAGCGCGTTCTCTTCCAGCCAGAGGTCTCGTCAAGACAAACGCGCTCTTCAGGCCAGCACAACTCCCCTACCCCAGGATCATACCCGCAGCCCAATGGCTCTTTCAGCGGAGGCGGTAACAGCATGAGCATCATCGCGAACTATGAGCCGAAGCCGGTCGTCCCTTCGAACGTCAAGCCTGTTATGACGCCCAGCAACAACCCAGAGCACTTCCGCAGCCTCCGCAGCAGGATGACGAGCAGGTACGCGAGGCCGCCTCCGCAGAACAAGGGGATGATGCTGCCAGGAAGTAAGTTGTCGTGCGCATTTTACTTTGGGTTCAGCGCTAATTGCGCACTCGCTCTGCAGCTGGCTTTACCGGACCAAACATATACATCAGGGCCTTACTTTCCCTCCAATCGGGCAGCGTCGAAGAACAAGCTTACGCTCTGCATCACCTCGTGAAGATTTCACACGAGCGAGGAGACAAATATCGGTTCGACGGCTTCCCCGGCCTCGCTGAAGCTCTAATTGGCCGGCTTCTCGATGTCAGCACGCTCTTTTACGGTTTCCATTGGGAGATTTGCTACACCGAGGACGAGTCTCTGGACAGCAATGATACGCTCAATGCGATCAGCGGAACGGCGAAATTGCTCCAGAAAATCCGATCGCACCCGCTGCTGGACTTTACAGACGACGTGCAGACCAAAGAATTCAGCGAGTCGCTTGGCCGCGTCAATGAGGCCGGGCTGGTCATTCGTAATCTTGTGATGCTTGAGGCGAACGCTCACTACGTTGCCCAGTTGCCATTGATTCAGGATTTCATCACCATTGCTCTCAACCTTCCTCCCCGGTCTTCTGTCATTGAGCTGAAGCACTACGCGCTCGAAATCGCCGAGCAGTTGTCCAGATATTGGATCCTTAACTCGGAACATCACCTGTATAAGACGCTGCTTGCCCAGCTGGATTCTAGCGATCGTGGAACCATTATTACTGCGCTACGGGCCTTGTCTCGGATAGCAATGAACGCGAATCCGAGATACGAGCTGATCAACGTACCACCCCAGGTCATTCAGCACGTGTGCGAGTGGCTGCTAGTGGAAGATGAGCAGCTACGTGAAGCATGCCTGGACTTCCTTTACCTTTACACCGCCACCACCGAAAATGTGGAGACGTTGACACAGCACACTGACGTTGAAGGGCTTGTGAAGCAATTGGTCAGGCTACTGCTCTACAATGCACAGACAATCAGGCTACCAGTCCCGACGAAGGCACCAGGCAAGCCAACCAACACTGCGGCTGAGACGGCACCGAAGCTTGCCACTTCGATCATCGATCAGCTACTATCTCTCGACGAACCTGATCGTAGCTCGCAATGGTTTGTTTCTAGCCTCGCTGTACCTGTATTATCTAACTTTCCTGCAGGCTCAAGACGTGCTTCGAGGAGGATTCCTCGGGAGAAATCACGCAGATCGCCCTCTGGACAGCCTACAACGCGGCTTTCCAGGCACCCATCCAAAAGCTCACAACTCAGCAACAGTCCTCGTCATTGCCTTCGACACCTGGAAGCACGGCACCACCTGCGACTCCGGCAAAGGCGCCGAAGCCTATGATGGCCGCTAAAGATTTCATCACCAATGTTTCTAACACGTTCCCCTCAGCAGCAGCGCAAGTCATTACTGCCGGAGGCGTGCAAAAATACACCATCAAGGGTATCCGGCCCCGGACTATCCCAGTGGACCTGAGGAACCGGCCGTACATCAAGTGCCGATGGGTGTCGCCACCTTCATTTCCCTCGGGTTCGCAAGCTGGGGGAGAGGAGTGTGGTGAGTTTGTAAAAGAGCCGAAGCAGATATGGGAGCATGTCTTGCAGACGCATCTTGGGCTCAGCAAAGATTCGAATGGGAAATGGCAGGTTGAGGAGCCCGCTACCAACGGAATTAGCGAAGGTAGCGAGGCAAACGAGAAGCCGAAGAAGCTGGACTGCCGGTGGGCAGGCTGCTTGCACTTTGGCAGGGCAGGCGAGGAGCCCACAGTCTTTGAGGTTGGAAAGCATGTGCAGACGCATCTGCCGGACAGCTCGGAGAAATCGCAAATACGGAACCAACACAACCAGACTGGTGGTTCTGCGCCGGACGCTCAACAGTATCACGGAGCGTTTGGGTCTCTGCGTGGAAACGTCAGAGGAGATCAGAGCAGCGAGATCAGGTGGCTCAATACAGCAATGGACGAGCGAAGTGTTGCGCAGAGCCTGTCTGGGGCATCTGCAATGGTATTACGCAATCTTGCCAGGCGGCTGAACACGGTGGCGGCGCAAGCGAGCAAGGGGCCTAGCGAGGACACGGACATGGAGGCTGGAGAGGGGGGCTGGGTGAGAAAGGTGTTCGCGCCGGTAAAGGACGATCTGTTCTTCGTCATGGCGCACAACCAATCGCTGAAGGAGGGGATCTTTGATCTACTGCGGGACATTAGCAGTGCCGGGGCTTGATTCCAGCACTGGCTGTACAATAGATGCACTGGCGTTCTGGATGGCTGGATCATGGGCAAGACGGCGGAACGCAGGCACGGGCGTTTCGATTGGAGCAGCACGCGAGCGGCACGGTTCTGAGGTTACGCACCGGCTCAAGCCAAGAGGCCGGGCGGTGACTGGCATTAGCAGGCTGGACGCATAGATGGATTTTAGCAGTTAAACATAGGTTCTAAGCAAATGAGCCAAGACTCGGAAGATGGCGGGCGAGGGCGGAGCGTGATAGGGCTGTGCTCGGATCAACCGGATCCCAGAGTTCCGCGCCATTTCAGCGGCCCGTGATTGGTGTGTCGCTTTGACGCGTCATGAGGCTTAACTGGAGGGGCATCTTAGCTGCGTCGAATAGCGCCTAATTTTGGCTTTGCTGTCTGGAGCCAGGCACCTGCCACTACACGGCATCCTTGCTGCAACACCTTGATAAACAGAGGCACGCCCGTCTGCTCCACGGCCGGCTCGATAAGCCTCAACAAACCGACGATGCTGCCTCGGCCGCGCAAGGGTCACCGCAAGTCCAGGACCGGCTGCACCAACTGCAAGCGGCGCAAGGTCAAGGTGAGTGCAAAGCAGCCTCGATCGCACCCCTGCCTGCCCGCTCACGTCCCCGCAGTGCGACGAGGTAAAGCCCGAGTGCGGGAACTGTGTCAAGCACCGTATAAGATGCGACTACCTGGACTCGACTCCGGCGACGACTCCACGGTCGCCCGCAACAAACACCCAAGCATGCGGCTCGACATCGCCGCAGGACGCCAACATGGGCGACGGCGGCGGCGACATGCCGCCCATTGACCCGCGCTTCATGATGGGCAGCCCGACCCCGCTGTACCACGACCAGGACCCCGGCTTGGCGCTCAACGTCGTCGACCTGGAGCTGATGTACAACTTCATCACCTCGACGTCGCACACCATGTCGTCCATCCCCGAGATCCGCAACCTCTGGCGGCTCGAGGTGCCGCGCATCGCCTTCCGCCACGACTTCGTGCTGCGCGCGCTGCTGGCCGTGTCGGCGCTGCACATGGCCCAATTCAAGCAGGAGCCCGAGGCGCGCGACTTCTACGTCGAGCGCGCCTTAGCACAGCACCGCCTCAGCCTGCGCGAGCCCATGGAGATGCTGCAGAACCTGACGCCCGAGAACGGGTCGGCTGTGTTCGTCTTCGCGGTCCTGACGGCGGTGCTGTCTCTCGCGACGCCACGGCGGCCCAACGACTTCCTGATTGTGGGCGGCGACGGCAGCGGCGGCATTACGAACTGGCTGTTCCTGCTGCGGGGAGTCAGCTCCGTGGCCGACACGTCGCGCGAGTGGATCCTCTCCGACAACATCGCCGGCATGGTGCACCGCGCCAACGTGCCGGTGCTGGACTCGGAGCTGGCCGAGGAGGACGGCCCGCCGCCCGAGGACCAGGAGCAGGAGCATCTCAAGACGCTGCGCCGCTTCCTGCAGCGCGACTTCAACGCCGACCCGGATGCCGCCGATGTCGACGCCAACGCCAACATTCCCGACGAGCTGCGCGTCTACCTCGAAGCGACGGACAAGCTGTCGCGCGCCTACGCCTACTTCTCGCGCCGCTCCGGCTCGCGCGCCACGGACAGCGAGATCCGTTCCATCTTCATCTGGATCTACCGTGTCTCGGACGAATACCTCGCGCTGCTGACTCAGTTCCGCCCGCACGCCTTGCTCATCTTCGGCTACTACAGCGCGCTGCTGCACCGCCTTGACTCGCTGTGGTGGGTTAAGGGGTGGGGCACGCACCTCATCTCGCTCATCTACGGCCAGCTGGATCCCTATTACCGCGCCTTGCTCAGATGGCCCATCGAGGAGATCGGTTGGGTGCCGTCGTAGTGGCTTCACGTCAGCTTCGTCTCTTCAAGGACGAGAACGGATGACGCCGGGTGTTTCGGTTGAATGATGTTGCGAGCGGGTGTTGCGGATCTGCGGCTGTTAGTCAAGCTCGCTGCACGTATCCTGCACCCGTGTTATGGATGAGCGTCAGCAATGCGGTTCCAAGCCAGCATGGCCAAGAGCAATCTACCCCAGAGCCAAAGACAACAAACTATGCTGGAAGACATCTGTCTCCAGCCATCGCCGAACGCCGCACCGGGACTCAGTCTTTGCATGTGGGGTTCGTCAAAGATGCAGCCGTAACGGTGGCTGGGCAGGGTTGAATGAAGGTTACCAACGGACACGAATGTACGATCAGATCTACGAAAAAGCATCGGAGGATGAGCTACCACTTCTTGAGCTTTGAGGCCGCTCAGCAAGTGCTGTTATGACCCCAAACAGAAATAGAACTGAGGTAAGAGATGAGGAACATTGGAGGTTTGATGAATCCGAGCAAGCCGCATGGAACAGTTCAGCAGTACAGTTTCGATCTTCAACACGCATTTGCTCTTTGTACGGGAGCTGAGCCTTTCTAAACTTCGGCATAAATACTTTACGTATCAGACAGGATGCGCACTTTGAAGCGCAGCCTGTAGAAGCCACACAGTCGGTAACAACTATGGGCTGGGCCCTTTGTTGGCTCTTAAACTCCAGAAACCCACAACTCACCAATGGAATCCAAGCGAAACCATTACCAAGCGAATCTGATATTATCCGCTTATGAGAACGCAATCTATCGAATACTATAAACCTCTCTCTTCTCTGTGTCCAATGCACCAATGGCATCTCTAACCTGGAACTGTTCCTTACTCGGTACACCAGTCTATGCTCTTGAACAACAAACTCGAAGGGAAAAGGAATGCGGAAAAAGACCAGAGCACACCGTGCAGTCTTTCACTGACCCCAACCAACCTATGTAGTGGAAGCTCAAACAGTCGCCACCTCATCCCTATTTCCATTTCCCTTTTCAAGCTGCCTCAGATACCAAGTCCTCGCCATATCAATAGCCCCCTTCTTCCAACTCCCCCTGAGCTTCAGCTCGGCAATCTCCTCCTTCTCCTCCACCTGGATATCATCCAGGACCCAAGACAGGAACCTCCCCAGGCCGTTTACGTTCCTCTCCACATGCATTTCCCGCAGGTAGTCCCAGCCCTGCTCGAGCCTACCTTGATAGCAGGCCCGTCGCAAGAACGCCTCCACGACCCTCTCCTCGTGCTCATCTCTGGCCGGAGCCTGCTCGTTCGGATCCCTCCCCCTCGGCCTGCCCTCGAAGCCCTCCGCCTTCGTCTTCAGCCAGAAGCCGGGCACGTTCGGCACGTCGAGCTCCCGGTCCCGCATCGGACCCGGCATCCACACGATGCCCTCGCCCGGGCCCTCGGCGCCCAGCGAGGCACCGAACGGGCAGCGCGCGTGCACTGCGTCGGTCAGGCGCCGGGCTTCGGCGAGGAAAGAAGCGACGTCGGCGGCGGTGGTGACATTGCCGTATTTGCGCAACGAGCAGTCGTCGTCGTCGTCGTCGTCGTCGTTGTCGTCAAGATCGTGGCCGTGGGTGTGGGTCGTCGTCACCTTGAGCCGGAGGTGGAAGAAGCCGCCGCGGCTGATGTTGTAGAGGCGCGCAGACTCGTCGGCCATGTCGGCGTAGCGCTCGATGGGCTCCCACATGGCGGCCTTGTCGCGGTGGTGTTCTTCCGGCGGAGCGCCGTCGTCGACGACGACGACGACGCGGATGCCGCAGAGGACGAAGAGGCGCGGGGAGAGGTTGCGGATGGCCGTGTGCGGCCGGGCCTGGATCCCGTTCCCGATCCACTCGCCAGCGAGGGATGACGATGATGTTTTGGTCGTCGTCGTCGTTCTTTTCCTCCTCCTCCTCCTTCTTCTCGTCGTCGTCGTCCTCGTCGTCGTCGTCCTTCTTGGAGGTGCGACGAGGAGGCCTTCTCCACGACTCCCGCTCCAGCTCACGCCATCGCCCGCGCACCCGCTCCGCCAGCTTCAGGATGGCGGGCCGCCGCTCGGCGCAGAACGTGGCGAAGTCGAAGTTGTCCCGGGCCGGCGTGAGGGCGGCGAGGTCGACCCGGATGTCGGCGTGCGTGCCGTGCAGCTTGACCGTGCCCGTCATGCGGAGCGGTTCGCCGCTTCTGCGGCTGCCTCCTGGCCCGGTGGCATTGATGCTGCGGAGGTGGTGGTCCCTTAGGCTGCGGATGAGGGGTCGGATGTCGTTGGGGATTTTGGGGTAGAGGGTTGCTTTACTGGGGGCGGCGACGGTGGTGTTGGTGGTGTCCATGGTTGGAGGGGTTGTTGCCGGTTCGGCCATCGGTTGGTTGTGGTGGGTTGGGTTATGGATGGCGGAAGTGGGTGCATCGTTCCTTCTTGTAGGAAGTTTGGCTTGGCGGCGGAAGACGTTGTCGATGCAGCAAGGATCTGGGCTGGTACGTGGGTATAGGAGAAGATTATATAGGTGCTGGTTATTGTACGTACTTCTGACCACCGCACGGTGGCTGAGTCAAGCAGTGTGAGTCACCGCTAGGCAGAACTACACTCCCCGTGACGGATTTGCTCCATCGGTGAGTGTCGAATCCACCGAGAAGGTGCGCCGTTCAACTTTGCGGGCTCTAGTCAGTAGAGCTTGGTCATCCCTGAACTGGCTGTCTGGATTTGTGGAAGTGTACCAAGGGTCACACCCTTCCGGACTTCCACACTGTTTGACTGTGAAATTTCAACTGCTCAGACAATGAACACTGCCATAGTGCATAGTGGTGCGCTTAGCGTCAGTGACGGTCATAAGGCCGCAGGGTGTTCTTTCTTTGTCTTCTCAACCGTTCCGGAAGATCTTGGATCTATCAATACCAGAACGTTCTTATCTTTCGTACATTGTATTAACTACACTACCGACGCATCTGAACTCAGAGTAGCACCACGATCGATCTCTGCTTTCGCAGTCCGCCCACACTTCAGACTTGTCGGACGACGTGTGGGCGCATGACAGAGCTCACCAGTAGATGTGAGTGACGCCGGTCTTTCGTTCTGAGACATAGCAAAAATCCGGAATATGTGGCCGTCTACAAGTCCTTTAGGCATCTTTGATGTAATTTCATAACTGAGCATAAGCTTCACTGCGCTAAGAATACATTCTGCTTCCGGAAACAAGAATTACAGAATATTTTTTTTTCTTTTTTTCTGGTGCCGCGCAGCTGTAAATATGCTTTTCGAAATGAACCAAAAAGGCTGTAGATATGCTGCACAAATAAAAGATGCTGACAATCATGATAAAGCAATGTTGATGTTGGTCTTTACGAAGAAGTGTATAATAAGTCGATACTTGAGGGAAACGGAGAAAGAAAGCACTGGCAGCGTATCACCCGAAACAAAGCACGGCCAAGTGGCTGGCCGGACCGGCCTTGTAGCTCTGCTAAGCAATTGTGTTCGTTGAATCAGATTTCCTGGAAAGGTGGAAGGTTGTATAAGTAGGTTTTCCGCGACTCGTTCCGCTCGTGACAGCGTCCAGCTAAAGACCAACAATTGAGTACCGTGATTGCCAACAGATCCTAAGATCATGTGATTAACGCTATGAAGGTACTCTCAACACGGAAGAAAACTACAGTTTCGCTTCCCCGGTGCTTTACAAAACGGGTTATGGTTTCCTTGCATACAGCAGTGGGCAATTTCTTGAACTCTTTCATCCAGCACCCATCCCCAATCATCCCCCAAAGCACTTTAAGCAGAAGCCGCCACCTGACCCGGCCACGTCCCGATTGTAAATTGCGAGTTAGCCCTGCGCGAAAGGAAACAAGTCAGCACGTCCAACAAGAGAAGAAAAAGGGAAAACACTCACATATTCGTCAACTCCCACGTCTCAGCCATCAACCGCCCATACTGCCCCCTATCCTCCTCGTCCCCGGCGGCGCCCGCCACAAACATCAGCGCCATGAAATGATCATCGGTGCCCTGCGCATCGCGATACTGCGGATGCTTCATCAGGCGCGTCAAGGCGCGCCTCAGCTGGGGGCCGCTGTTGTTCCTGAAGACGTCCTCGACGCTCTGGCGGAAGTCGAGGGCCCAGGGCTCGGGCGGGGTGGGCTGGGCGAAGTTGTCGGAATACTTGACCATGGGCGCCCACTCGTTGCGGTACAGGTTGTGCACGGCGCCGCCGCTGCCGACCAGCAGGTAGCCCTGCTTGCGCAGCGGGCGCAGCGCGGCGCCGATCTTGACGTGGTAGTGCGGGTCGAAGCGCGCGTTCATCGAGATCAGCGTCGTCGGCGGGCAGCCGCCCGGGAACATGCGGATCAGGATGAGGTAGGTGTCGTGGATCCAGTCGAAGGCCGGGTTGCCCTGGGCCTGGAAGCCGGCGGCCCGCAGCAGCGCGATGCACCGGTTGCCCGTCGCGAGGTCCGGGTTCAGCGCGTAGTGCTGGTATTTGTCCGGGTGCACGTAGGCCACGGGCGATTTGGTGGGGGCCGGGTTCATGGCCACTTCGACCCGGTCGCCGTCGGCGTCCCAGTGCGCGCCCTGGGGGAAGGTGAGTGAGCTTTGTTTGTCTGACTTCTCTCTTTTTCCCTTCTCACCATCATTATGATGCCTTTGATGCCGTGTGCGAGGGCATCGTCGCCGCACTTCTTCCAGTACGTCGCCGCGTCCGACTCCTCGCCCAGCATCATGGTCGAGCCATGGGAGAAGAAGTGCACGGGCGTGATATCGGCAGACATGGTGTATTTCGTCCACAGTCAGCAAGAAAATTAGAAAAGGGTATCACAACTTTGAAGTCTGCGTCGGGAACTTTTCTTATTACAAGGAGTCGTGGCGAGCCGAGCTGTCAGGGCAGAGGAGCTGACGTTTGGGCCGGTAAGCAGCAGCAGCCGCGGGGCAGCCACAAAGCATTGGTGCGATGGCGGTGGTGGCATTGCGTGGGGCCGAAACTCTTGTCCCGTAGCGTGCTCCCTAGCTTCCCGCCCCGAGCATGACTGATTCGTCCGAGATATTGACTCGCTTTCAGAATAAAGCCAAATTTAAATTGTGCTCGTATCTCAACGAAAGGACCGCTGAGTTCTCACTGGATCGGGAATGAACATGTCCGTCCTTCAGAATGGCCCCAACTGAAACTCGTCCTCAACGGGAATACCCAGTCAAATTGAAATCTAAAGCAAACAATCGCGTTGCATTACGCCTCAAACCCTCCGGTCCTCTTTCTCCCGGCAACGGACCTGCTTCTGGCAAGCCTTCCTCTCCATCCTCAAAATTCACCCCCGATAGGATACTGAATATTCCACAACTTCCCGCCCGTCTTTCTCCAAAGTTGCGCTGCGCTCTGCCCGGTTGTAGAATATTAGCACCTTTCCTTCCCTTCTTCCACAAATGGTAAAAAGGAAATGTGCCCACTCACCCCATTCGTCCATACGCCCACGAACATGACCGTCACAAAGACGCGCTCTGCCGGGTTCAGATAGACCCTCCTCGTGCTCAGGTCCAGGTCGGGCTGGACGGGCCGGTAGTGTGGGATGCGGCGGCGGTCGGTGGGCCAGTTTTCTGGGTTTTGGTCCGCTGCCGCCGGATTCGGATTGGGGTTGGGTGGAGGCGCGACGTTCGAGGCGGTGGATCGAGAGTGGTGGAGCTCGTAGTCGGCGAGCACGTTGACCGTGTTGTAGTAGGTTTGGTTCGACGTCGTGGTGACAGACATGGTGGTGGTGGTTACGTCTCTTCGGCCGGTGGAATGTTGCTGGCAGAAGGAAAAGAGAAACCCGGGGGTGAGGGTGGTTGTTCTTTGAGTCTTCTTTGGTGATGGAGGTCTGGACGGTGGGTAGGCGGGTATGCTGCAGCGCGCTGCAAGTGATTGCTCGGGCGGGGAGCTGACGGCAGCCGAGGGCGACAGACAGCAAGATGAAGCCGGAACTCGGCCTCGGCCCTGCACGGAAACGCCAGCAGAAGCCACCAAGAAGCCGGAGTTCGGGAGCCAAGAATGTGTTGGGTGCGTGTCACCCATACCCCACAGTGTCGGGATGTGGGGGAGCACCGCATACGCGCTGATCCACTCTCCGTCCGGGGCACCCGTTGTGGCGCCCTTGGTGCGGGCCCCCTCCTCTTGCCCCGTCCATCATAGCACCCTGCATGTGAGACCAGCAACTCGAAAATAAGCAGCCATTCCTCATTTTTCTTTTGAACGCATTTGCATGCTTACTCGCCGATGATCTGCTCTGCCTCCGCATAGCTCTTTTCCATTTCCACTCACTCGCAGCAATCAAGGAGACTGTTGGCACAGAAAGAGCGGGGAAAACAAGAGGTAACAATGACCGACGACACAAACCGGGCCCTCGCAAACGTCCGCTCCACCGCAATTGACGGCCGGCTACACAACGTCTACTGGCGGCAAGATCAGCTGCGCAATCTGCACAGCACCTTGGTGTCGCACGAGGCCGCCGTCCTGGAAGCCACGACCAAGGATGCGCGCAACATCACGCTCGCCGAGGCAAAGGCCGAGTTCTACCTGGCACTTGCCGCCGTCAAGCAGCACTTCCTCTCGCTGAGCCCGGAGCGCGAACTCGAGCACGAATACCGCGTCGCCCACGGCCAGGATGCGGCCGACAGGCGCGACCCCGTGGGAATCGTGTACATTGAGCCGCAGTCATCGCACACGCCCTTCTACTCGACCATGGTGCCCCTGGCCTCCGCCATCGCGGCCGGCAACTGCGTTGTTGTGCAGGTAAGAGAACAGAGCCCGTCCTCTTCTGTTGCGGCTGACCAACCCGCCCCCCCAACAGCTCGGAACAACACTCCAATCCCTCCCGCCCGTGCTCCGCCAGATCCTCACCGCAGCCCTCGACCAGGACGTCTTCGCCCTCGTCCCCACCCGGCCGCCCCCGTCCTTCTTCACCGCGCCGCCGACCGTCATCTCCGTGCTCCAGAAGGGCGGCGGCGAGGAGACGCCGACCAGCTCCTCTTCCCTGATTTTGTCGCCTACCTCGTCTCCCGCCGTCGCCATCGTCGAGC
>LAEG01000837.1:0-29802 GCA_001455585.1 Diplodia scrobiculata | reverse complement strand
CCTTGCCCATTTCGGAGAGATGCTTGGAGCTGTACATACATGCCCAACCGTCTGGGTGAGGAAAGAACGAACCATTGGGTTTCGTTGATCACCCCGACAGGGATCGACTGCGTGTACTTCATAAATCCGACGCCGATATGACGTTTTGCTACGCAGCGGAAGAAGCAAGGCAAAGTAGATGAGAACGAAACATATGACGCAAAGTCAGGAGAGACGGAGAGAGCGAGAGATAGAGAGGCCGCCGGCGACGGTGGCAAAGGGAGCCACGATCAACCCCAAACCAGACTGAGTGTGGTAGGTATGTGATAGGAGCTGGTGGGAATAAAAGCTTCCTTGTCCTCTTCCTTCTCCTTTCACTTCCCTCTTTCCCTATTCTCCTTCTTGCAGCGTGAACAGGACGGTAGAGCGGGAGTTGGCGGGAGGCACACACCACCTCGGCGGGCTTGACGAACTCTCAACAGAGATATGATGTCCCACTCTTTTGTTTCTTGTTTCACAGGCACACGCCAAAAGGTGCCGAAATGAGTGGTGTGAGAAGGCAAGGGGATGGGCTTTCGAGGGAAGGTACTTCCGAAGGGATGTGGACACAAAGGGAAAGCTGCTGGGACGGGGGAAACGGGGTAAGGCGTTGCAATGTCACGATTTTGTTGAATCGTCGAATTGTCGTTTCGATCGTGAATGGATCAACAGTTATCTCGTGACTACGTGGTAGCCGGGGTGGGGCGAATGGGGGGAAGGGAGGAGCCAACGCAACCAAGAACGACGCTAAATGAAGACAAGCCCCGCCAGGTCACTAGCTAGTAGAGAGTAAAATAGAAGGTGCGATGAGAGGATAAAAATTTCGATTCGACGTGATGAGGCATGTCCACTTTGCAAGTATAGCAGACCGTCATTATGCCGATCGCGGGAGCGGCATGTGGAGAGAAAGGGGAAAAAGCAAGCAAGAGAAAGTGGACAAAGACAGGCCTCAGCTGCGGCCACTCGTGGAGACCTCGGGGCACGACTTAACCCCGGAGATGTGGGTCGCTGCTTGCCGCTCGGTGCACACCCGGCCGGCGCGGCACGCTCGTTTCGTTCTGCTTAGCGTTGCTGGGGTTGCTGTGCACGCGGGACAGGGAGCCTGGTTTGCCTCAGATTTAATTGTCGAAGGTTTCTGGAACATGCTACTCAGAGCACCTGGTTGGAGGGAAGCAGATGCCGAGGAAAACCTTGGAACGCGGCCTTGTACCAGACCCTAGGGCGGAGGAACCGTCTCCGAGTGTGATTTGGGTAGTAGAGAGGCATACAGCAAGAGAGCAGGAAAGGCACGGTTGAGCGACACGCGCGCGCGAACGAGAGAGGGGCCAGGGAGCAATCAGGTGAAAGGAGTAGGTGGAGAATAAGAGCAGGGGCGACAAGGGGAGCGCGGATGTGTTAGCATGGATTCATCGTCATTGTCCAGAAGAGTCGCTGTCGTCTGTCCGCCGGGTGCTTTGCTGCTTTGGTACGGACCTGAGCACATCTCGTTGCGCAGTCAGACCACTCACCGTTTGTACCCGGCGATTATCATAGTAGCGGTGACTTATACGTCGTACCGCGCGTGTTGCACGTGCTCCTAGGTATTGGGAAGTCGTCTAGACTTCTACATCAGGACCCCGCTGCGTGAGTCGGGTTCGCGTCTCGTCGGGGAGTCCGGCGGAAAAGGCAGCGAGCCAAGGTGGGGTGGTGTGACACTGAAACGGCCGCAGTTGCCGGCGTGCGTTGCGTGCTGGTCGTTCGGAGCGCGCGCTTCTTGGGATCTGGGGTGCATGAACTATTTCCTGCAATGCAAGCTTAACGTTGGTTTCTTTGCCATCAGCGCACCTGTCTTCGGACCTCTTCCGCATTCCGAGATAATCTGCGAGGCGATACGCGAAGGACTGGCCGTATCTCGCGGTTGCCTGCAATTTCCCGGTGGCGGAGGGGTTGGCGGTGCGTGAGCGAGCAGAACCGTTGCTACGTCGCGCTGCTGTCGTGCTTCGCTTTGCACAATGCAGAGCCAAGCCGCTGTCTGACCGGCTGGCGCGGGCGTGGCGTAGTGATAGGTGCATTTCCTTTGCGCGCTTGCCGGTCTGCTTAAGTATGAGACAGCCCGGCAGTGGCTATTCGCGAGAGAAGCTGACAAGCAGCAAGTAGGAGCTGCTGCTACACAGTAGTCGAACTATCGTGACAGGGGTCCGAGGATGGCCGTGTTTTCCGTGGAGAGTGCCGGGGGCGTGAGACGGAGCTCTTTTCGATGCCCTCGGCGCTCGAGCAACGACGAGTCGTGCATTTCGAAACGAGAGCCCCAGCGCCAGCTGATGGCTTGCTCATCGTATGCCTGATGGACGCGAGGCCGGATCTCTGCACCTCTTTTCCGGATCGCCGGCAGGATATTCGATCCCATTACTCTGCGAGCGAGACACGGCCGCTTGACAATTGATGCGAGGATCAACTCTCAGGTGATGGGAGTAGATCTTGCTTAAAGGCCGTGAGGGGGATGGCGGATAAGCGCCAACACAAGCACTCAACAGGCTCACACACGGGCAAACGACCCGCCCATCAAGAGAGCAACGTCAGGAAGGGTGGAGTAAACAGGACCTTGGGGTTGTAAACGTAGGCAATGGTAGCACACGCATAGTATCTCTCGGCCGCAAGCCATGTAACCGCCGTTTGCGCCCTGCATGGTCGTGTCATTCATGGCGCTGACCGGTCAGCAGCAGACAAGCATGAAGCCTCCATCCAGCGTGTCCAAGCTCTTTGATGTGGATGTGGTCTCGACGAGATGGATCCGCCTTGCTAGGATTTCCGACAGGGAGTCGCGAGAGCGGTCGCCGGAACCGGAAAATGTCGGACGAAAGGATCCGCAGAGAGAGCGGAACAGCCGAGGGCAATCTGCCTGAACTGCCGTGGCTACCTCCGGTCCCTCAGGGGAGCAGACAGCGCGGCATATTTCCTCATTCTTCGCCCAGCACCGCAACGCAGCCGGCGCTTATGTGGACCTTCTTGTACGGGACCTGTGGGCGTTGGCACGTGGGTGGCCCTTGGCTCTTGTTTCCTAGAGGCAAGGTACGAACCATTTGGAGAGGATGCTCCAGCATCGCTGGACTGGCCTTATTCGGGTAAGCGTGCAATGATCCGTCCATCAGCCTAAAGGTTTCCGCGCGAATGTGGGAAAACATGCTTGAGTGCACGCCTCGACGAATATGACGACCGACGACAGGTGTCCGAATGCATCTTGCTGCTGAAGAAAAGCTGGAAGAGGTGGAGATGACGTTGGGTCCGTCCGCAGCGACAAGGAAGATCATGTGGTCTGAGGTGAGGGCTTACCGGAGATCCTATGGGCGCCTTCCTGTTTGCTTGGCGAGTCTGGGTGCCAGGACGGATATCCAGCGCTGGAGATTCACACAAAGAGCGAGGGAGAGGAGAGGTTAAGGAGCCTGGAGTCGCCTTGGGGTTTGCGCCGCGCGTCCCTTCCTCTATCTTTCCTCACTCACCGGCGCAGTGATGTCATTGCGGATGGCGGGCTCACGTGGCGGCGTGTTGCCGCGTCGCGCCCATCCTTCGGCACTTCTGTTTGCCAATCTGCACAGCGTCCTTAACCTCATTCTATCACTCTCCGGTCTTCTTTTCCCCAAAATGCCCCAGGAGAGGCCGGCGCGACGTCCAGTCCCCCCAGTCAACCCCTATACGCCGAAACAACATCTGACGCGACACCCGTCAGAATCTCCTCCGCCGTCCGCACAACCCTTGCCACCGCGCTCGCCAACTTCCCCAGAGCGCACGTCTCGAAGCCAGGGTATCCCGCGCTCCGATCGCCCTGCAGAGCCTACGCGTCAGCATTTTGATCCCTGGAACTCATCCTCCACCGGTCACCAGCGCGCTGAAAACCGGCTGGTGGGAAGCACGTCTTGGCGCGAGTCCCGCAATGCGAAGCTTGCGGCACAGTTCGCCGGCGGTGGCGTGAGGCTTGCGGACACAGTGGGGGCCGGGAGCGTGGGCTTTGGCAACGACGGCCGCAAGGCCAACAGCGGCTGGGAGAGGGGCGCGCCGGGCTTGAGACGCACCGGGCAGCTGGCCATATGGGAGTCTATGGGACGAGCGGCGAAGAAGAGGAAGGCAGAAGATACTGCTGACGGTCGACGTGGCCAAGCAACGCACGGCAAGGGCGCAGATGAGACAAGCTTTGCAAGTGACGACGGCCGCGCGGGAACGGCCGTGGCTCGTACAGGGGAGCCTGCAGGGAAGCGCCACGATAATCCTGAGGGAAGTTCCGGTGATGTGGAGAATGCGGAGGAGGTGCTTCCAACCTCGAATCAGATCTTCCGTGGTCTTTGCTTCTACATCAATGGCTCGACGGCGCCGATGATTTCAGACCACCGGCTGAAGCAGTTGCTCGCGATGCATGGAGCAAGCACTTCAATCGCCTTAGGTCGTCGCACCGTAACGCATGTGATACTTGGCTGCAGTGGTGAGGGTGGTGCTGGCGGTGGTCTCGCAGGCGGAAAGCTGCAGAAGGAGATAGCTCGCGTGGGCGGGAAAGGGCTCAGATACATTGGGGTGGAATGGGTGGTTGAAAGCGTTCGGGCAGGGAAGCGGCTGCCGGAGGCAGGCTTCTCAAACTTGAAGATTGCATCGGCGGGCCAGAAGAGTGTCTACGGTATGTTCAAGCGCAGCGAGTGCGAAGATTCAGAGAAGGCATAATGGCGTGGGGAAAAGAGGTGCGGTTGGTTGGCGTTGTTTTCCTCCGGCGGCGCGTTTGCGCTGCATACCAAGATTTAGAGATACCCACGATGGGATGGAGGCGGCTTCAGTTATGATCGAGCAATCTCGTGCTCGACCTGCCATGGCGTGCATGGGTGGGTGACGCGTCGCATTGCCAACGTGCGGTGCGGTGCGGGCGTGATTCAAGTTCGAGTCGCCATGCCCATTAAAAGCTAAGGTAGCAATTCTTCCTGGCAACAGTAGTGGGTAGGTTGGCGCAGTGGTTTGCGCACATCGATCTGCGTCCTCCCGATTAGGAAGCGCCCCACATAAGAAGCTCTTCAGCGCCCTGGTTTAACGCCTCGCTCTCGGGCAGGTGCAGTAACCGACTTGGCTGTAAGGGTGTTACTACGGTGGCTATATGCAAATGGAGGCTGATACAGAGCGCGCTGGGTTCAGACTATCCAGTAGTGTCTAAACTGACTCCGATATCAGTTCTTTTTTGCCCTTTTTACTCCAACGCCTCTGGCTCTCTTAACCTCTCTCTCCGGGCATTGAACTCTGGCACTTTCTCACACCGTGTAAAGCAAACGCTTTGCGCAATTGGCATTCCGGATGGGCGCTACAACGAGCACTGCGCTACATAGCAGGTGAGGCGGACATGATTGCACGCTCACAGCATACATGCCAACCTATGTCTTAGGCGCGGCTCTACACCCACCTCACCGCGTTCTCAACTTTTGAGTGCGAACAGCTGCTGCCAACAGCCACCGTCGGCCTTCGACGAACTTCACCTCAATATAACTGCTAGAATGAGGCTGCTTACTTTCGAAAAAGTGCAACCAAGGTGAGGTGGGTCATCAATTCACTTCACGTCACCCACTGAGCCCAATGGATTCTTCGCCAGCCACCCATCGTTTATAAATATCTGGATCTTCTACCACCCAAACTCTCACTCATCAACCCCAACAGCCAGCCATCTGCGACCCTCTGCCGTCCAGCAAGCCGCCTACAATGGCGACTCAGGCACCGCACGTTGAGCGCTTGGAGGATATACCGTCCTTGTATGTCACAATTTTGCATTATCCAATACGCGAAAGCCTATACTGACACTGTTCACAGCCTCTGGCGGACGAAGCAGTACGCAGACGTGACAATCGTTACTCGCGACAACAAGCAAATTCAGGCCCATAAGACCATGTAGGCCATTGTATCCATGTTCCTTCAATGAGTCTATTACTCACGCTGCATCGCTAGCCTGTGTGTAAGGAACAGGTTTTTCCACAATTGCATGAGTCTTGGATTCATCGTAAGTGCACGGCCTCACCTGTCAGCTCATTGTACTGACCGCCCGTGAAGGAATCCTCCACCGGACATATTGCTCTCACGGAAGCCTTTAACATCGTTGAAGCCCTGCTTCAACACCTATATGGCGTGGAGGTGACAATGCTCAGACCTCTGAACACGAACGGGCCTAGTGAGGAGGCTAAGAAGCATCTTGAGTCGCTGATAGCACTTTACTCCTGTGCGGACAAAGTATGAAAATATGCACTGCTTCAGAACATGTCAGCAACTGACGGTGTTTCCAGTATGGAGTAGCCGATCTCCAGGGGAAGATATGTCAAACCTTCTCTTCCCGCCTCGAGATCATTGAAGATCCGGCTCTCATCCTGGACATTGCTTCTACCGTGTATGCTCAGACCGCCTATTTCGACGTGCAGCTTCGAAGTGCGGTAATCAACCATGTCCAAGCTCATTTGGACACCCTTTTATCTATGGAAGAGTTGTCGTCCGCTTTCCTGAACATTCCAGATCTCAATCTGGACATTCTCAAACGTGCAGCACCGGTACTTTAACAGCAAGCGCAAGGGCTGAAGTCGGGATCAGCTCCGACGCCCAAAAAGCGCAAGTCCCCCAGGATTCCCGAGCACACACCGGGAACCTATGCTCTCCGAATCCGCATGTCGTGACGGGATTGCGATTGGGCATCGTGCCTTACTGCATGCGAGCATCGGTGTCCTTCATAGCACCTTCACAATCGACTCAACTACACTTGAGCTCGCGCTCCGGTAATGCTACTAACAGGGCTCGGTACTTGGAAGGACCAGCCTTTTTCTTCTCTTTTTTCTTGTCTTCTTGGCTGTGGATTCCGGGTGTCTTTTTCGATTGAACGAGGAGTCCCACGATCAAGACTTTGGAAGGAACATCTTGGCCCGTATCAGCCGCCGTCCATCAATCGCAGGAAGCTTGCGAACGGAGTCT
Organism: Diplodia scrobiculata; assembly: GCA_001455585.1. Classification (NCBI taxonomy): domain Eukaryota; kingdom Fungi; phylum Ascomycota; class Dothideomycetes; order Botryosphaeriales; family Botryosphaeriaceae; genus Diplodia; species Diplodia scrobiculata. Next base: position 22,839 of record LAEG01000837.1, on the reverse strand, counting down.
TGGACAGGGTGATGCTGGTTTGCTTTTGCTCGGGAAATTTTTTTTTGATTCAGATAGACCAGTTCGTTGACACAGCTTAATATTCAATTGAAGTTGGCGAGCGAAGAGGCCCAAATGGCGAGGTTGGTGAAGGTGAAGGAGATGAAGTTGGGAACCCCGCCCGGGCGGCAGCCAGTGCACGCATTCGCCGAACTTGGCGGCTCCGCGGCGCGACGTGCGCAACCTCACAGCAAAGAAACGCCTGGCCCCAGCCAAACACGATGTGATAGCGAACGACGGGCCCCAAGTCCACCACCGCCGACCATGGGCCCCGAAACCCCCTCCCGCCTGGGCGCGAGTCCCAATGGTGCGCCTGCCGCCGTCGCGACTGCCTCCGCCTCCGCCGCCGCCGCCGCCATCGACACCACCGCAGCCGCCGCGGCGACGACAATGACGGTGCCCACGCCGACCATGGCCGCCGCGCCCTCCGCCCCCCAGCCGCAGTCGGCGAAGCAAGACCAGCGACACGCGCAGGCACAGCCGCAATCGCAGCAGCAACCCCAGCAGCAGCAACGGCCCACAGCCATGGAGCCCAACGTGCTGAACGTCGTGTTGGGCGACCTGCTCGTCAAGCCTTGGTACCCGTCATTCTACCCGGAGGAGCTGGTCGGCCGCCGCGTCGAGCGGCTGTACGTGTGCCAGTGGTGCTTCAAGTACTCGAAGGAGCTGATCCCCTTCCTCGGCCACACGGTCTGTCCTTCCCGCCCCCACTCACACCACCGTCGGCTTCGAAGCGAGCTGTGAGGCTGATGCGCGTAAGCAGAAAGTATGCAACCTCAAGGACGCGCCGCCGCCGGGCACCAGAATCTACACCAAGGATTGCTACTCGATACACGAGGTGGACGGCGAGGAGCACAAGGTGCGTGGCCGCTGGGGCTGCGAAGGAAGGCCGGATATATTGCTGACACTTGGCCCAGCTTTACTCGCAAAACCTGTCCCTTTTCGGAAAGCTGTTCCTCGATACGAAGTCCGTCTTTTACGATGTCACGACCTTTCTGTACTATTTGCTCGTCAACGCCAACCCGGTGACTGGCTCGCGCCAAGTTATCGGCTTCTTCAGCAAGGAAAAGATGAGCTGGGATAATAACAATCTGGCCTGCATCCTGGTCTTCCCGCCGTGGCAGAGGCAAGGTCTAGGCCAGATGTTGATGGGCGTGAGCTACGAATTGAGCCGGCGAGAAGGACGCATAGGCGGTCCGGAAAAGCGTGAGTAATCCTTCCATATGTAGCCTCCGCCTGTTCCCTCTTTTCCTCCCATTCCTAGACTCCAAGTACTGTGTCAAAGTCGATGGGACTCTAACTCCTCCGGCAGCTCTCTCGGAGCTCGGTCGTCGCGGATATACGGCGTACTGGTCTGCTACAATTGCACGGTACATCTTGTCCGTTCCGGTGAAGCGCACCGTCACGCTACGTGATGTCAGCGACGCGACATACATCCTGCTCGAGGATATTGTTGCTACGCTAAAGGAGATGAAGGTGCTGGAGCATCGACCGAACACTAATAAGAAGTCCAGCTCTGCTCCTGATGAGGTTCCTGTCCTTAATAAGGCCAAGGTGCGGAGATGGGCGCTGGAGAATGGCGTCGGCCTGATGCCGCCTGTTGATGCGAATGCGTTGACGGTGGAGTGGACGACACGAGATAGAAGGGAAGATGCTGGAGGTGAATAAAGGCTTGCATTAGGTTTCCTTGCATCAACGTTTAGAGGGGTTTCTGGGGCGTGGAAGTCTGTTTTGGAGAATATACCCCGGGCATAGAAGGTACGTCGAGCACTGCATACGAGGGTAGACAGAGCCCCGTGCGTTAATATGATGGTGGTGTCAACAACTATCAATCTTTAAGGAAACTTGTCAGGAGGCACGGTGGTTATGTGGGACCACATGGCAACTGACACCTTTCCAACGTCCTTTTTTTCTTTCCCCTTTGGCTGTCCTTTTTGCCCATTTTGGCTAGCCAGTTCGCTTTACCAACACTATCGGTGAACGTGGTCCAACCTGCTGTCATGTTCAACATTTACATATACTCTCAAGCCGCTCGACCACCATCTTTCCCATAGTTCTACCAACTGCAGCAACAACCGCTCTCTCGGACACAGCCCTCCAAGAACAGACACCATCTCTATCACCACCACCCACGCACAGTTACCGCGCTCACGCTCAGCCACACCACAATGAACTCATCCCTCGCCAACCTCCTCGCCCGCCTATCGGGCACCGCCCTCCGGCTCCTCCCGCAGTCCGTCTCCGACCAAGCATCCAAGATGTTCGTCAAGCGGCTACTCAAGCACCTCTTCGACCGCCTCGAGCAGCTCTTCGTGCAACTCTGCTGGGCCGCGCTGACGGGACTCTTCCAGGCGTTTTGGCTGTTGGTGCTGCAGAAGGTTGCGGGTAGGGCCGCTGTCGTGCCTGCTGTTGCTTCGTCGTCGTCGAGTAAGAGGGGTTCGGGGGCTTCGACGCCGGTTGGTGCCGCTGGTGGTGTCGAGGCTGCCGAGGCGGCTGAGGTGGCTGCTGCTACTACGCCTCTCCCGCCATCTCCTGCCCTTGCTACTCTTGATAGCGAAAGGTCCGACTGTGCTTCTTCCGCGAGTCTGTACCCGACGCCGCCGGCCACGCCGAGGAATGGTATGCACCACGCACCCAATGAAGTTGCAGATCGCTTTGTGCCGAGCAATGGCAGAGTCCTGGACACTGAAAGCACAGCGGCGAGTATGCGGGGAAGGGGGGATCAGGGAAAGATGCCAGTTGCGCTGCCTCTCCCAGGTGTTCGCGATGGCGAGCAGGGGGAAAGCGCTAAAACACCCGGAACAACAGTGAGCCCCGGGAGGCAGAGCAGTCCACCCACTCCGGCGCTCGATGGCGTAAGTGTGGCGAGTACGGCGTCGGGAAGAGATACCTTGAAGTCGATCAAGACTCGGCTGGAGCAGGTCCGAGACTCGATGGCGGCTCATACGCGAGTGGTGGAGAGAAGGCTCGCGGTCGAAGCTGGTGCCGGGAATATTAGACGGAGAAATAGGTTCGGAAAACTGAAAGGGCTATTGGCCGAGGCGTACCACGGGGGCGCGAGGGAAAGGCCAGTAATGGGGGGTGGGAAGAGCATTGCTAGAGTCCTTTCTGAAGAGGACGCTGAGGTACATGGGATGCATGAGGTACCTGAGGACGTGGATACGGATACGGATCCGGGTGAGAAGAGGGGCCGGTCGGCGATGGAGCTGCAGAGATAGCTGTTTAAGAGAGATGCTTCCCCTGTTCTCGACTGCATTCAATATAGTCATGTCCAGCATGCGGAAGGACTGACAGGGTTACAATTCTTATTCCATTATTTTTGCTTTCCACAGTTTACTTCTGCTTTCCCTTCCTCTGTCGTACGGTGTCCGCTTCATCACTGGCTACCGCGGGATTCTGTACAGCAATGCTCTTCTTTTCGCTGCCGCCCTCGATCACCCATGTCTCGGCAATCTCCTTGACTTCCGGCTTCTTCTTTTCCTCGACCTTTGCTTCTTTTATCTTCCTGAGGTATCCCATGTAGATAACCACCTCCGCAACCGCCACGACGGTGCTTCCTGTCATGCTCAGCGCCAGGCGCGCCGGGGTACTCCAGTACCTTGCAGCCATCCATATAGCACAGCTGCAGGCGATGATAGATACTAGAACGTTGATGATGAGAGCCACCTGCCTGTTGATGTCGGCGTATGTAACTTCGTCATCTTCATCGTTGCTAGCATAACTATCCATCGGGCGCGCAGCGAAGAGGTTGGCAGCGTTCGATGCCGGGAAGCGCTGGCCGAACGTCTCTGTGGGTTGGGGTGGATTCAGCATGCGTTCGTAGGCGCGGGCTTCCTCTTCCTTGCGGAGGCGGGCCATCAACTGCTTGTACTCATTGCTCTGCAAAGGCAAGCTGTCAGCGTAGCGGGCACATTGGTATCTCCGGGTGCTTACGGGCTCAGGCTTTGGCGGAGGCGGTGGCACGTAGAATCTGGAGCCGCGAAGGAGATGGTCAAGAGCAGAGGGCGTTGACGCGGCTTCTTCGCTGTCGTCGTCGTGCTGTGCCGCACGAGCCTTTAGAAAGTCGGAGATGTCGATTAGCTGTGCGTGCGAGATGGGCTTGCCGGGCTCCGGGTCGTTGAGCTGCGGCTCTCCGCCGAGCTGCGGTTTCTGCGCTGGCTCGGGGCCGGAAACCGCTTGGTAGTGTTTGACGGCCGCCACGATGGACGGGGTCATTGTGAGGAGGACCATTGCGGCGGGCAGGCGGTGATGTGGAGCAGTGATTGCCTGCGGCTCTGCGGGTGCTGGAGCTCAGAGCTCAGGCTCGGCCTTGGCGCAAGATCCCTGTTCGATTTTCCCGACTCGCGCCGTCTGGCCCTCGCGTGCAACCGTTTTGCTGGCTGCCCGCAACACTTTACGTCTGCGACCGCGGCCACCTCGTCCCGGTCCAGCTCAACCCCGGATCCTGCTCAATTCGCCTCTACAACCCGGCGCCACCATCCACAATGGCCGCCCGCGCAGCACGTAGCCCGGCGCTGGCCCAGAGCGTCGTTGCCGCTCATCGCCTGCGGATATCTCTTTGCTCGAGGTGCCTACGCGCTTCCCCCGCCATACAGTCTGCCTCCGCCATGTCCGTCGTCTACCACCCCTCGCGGCGGCGAGAGAGCTCCAACTGGGCCGCCGCCGCCGTTGCCGCTCAACAGATTTTCAAGAACTCGGCTCCGGATCCGTCGGCGCCCATCTCTGTGGACCCATTGCGCTCTGTTGCCAAAGAGATGAAGTTTCTCACTAAGAATATACGCCAATTGCTCGGCTCCGGACATCCTACCCTTGATACCGTGGCCAAATACTACACCCAGTCCGAGGGTAAATACGTGCGGCCCATGCTCGTGCTGCTCATGTCGCGCGCAACCGCATTAATCCCCAGCAACGACCGCCCCTCCGCCCATAATGTCGACCGCTCCATTGCGCCGCCCAACGTCCTCGTCGACGAGAACCCCGTCGCCCCCGAGAATACGCCTATCTCCTCGCAAACCTCCATTGACAACACGTACCGCCCGGACGACTCGGACATCCTGCCCTCGCAGCGTCGGTTAGCGGAGATCACGGAGCTCATCCACACGGCGTCGCTGCTACACGACGATGTCATCGACCACTCGGAGGCGCGGCGAGGCGCGAGCTCGGCCAACATTGAGTTTGGCAACAAGATGACGGTGCTGGCGGGCGACTTTTTGCTGGGGCGGGCGTCGGTGGCGCTGGCGCGGCTGCGCCACCCGGAGGTGACGGAGCTGCTGGCGACCGTCATCGCCAACCTGATCGAGGGCGAGTTCATGCAGCTCAAGAACACGGCGCGTGACGAGAAGCACCCGGCCTTCACCGAGGACACGCTCACGTACTACCTGCAGAAGACGTACCTCAAGAGCGCCAGCTTGATCAGCAAGAGCTGCCGCGCCGCCGCCATCCTGGGCGGCAGCGCCCCCGACGTCGTCGAGGCCGCGTACCAGTACGGCAAGAACCTTGGCATGGCGTTCCAGCTCGTCGACGACATGCTGGATTACACCATCACCGCAGAAGAGCTGGGCAAGCCGGCCGGTGCGGACTTGGAACTGGGGCTGGCGACGGCGCCGTTGCTTTTTGCGTGGAAGGGTAATGCGGAGCTGGGCGCCTTGGTGGGCAGGAAGTTCTCGCGGCCTGGAGATGTTCAGAAGGTGAGTCTAAAGGGGGATGGTCCGGTCCTATGGCTGAGACAGAGGCTAATCGAATTGGCAGGCGAGAGAACTCGTGGCGTGCAGCAGCGGTCTGGAGCAGACCCGCGCGTTGGCCCAGCAGTATGTTGATAATGCCATCCAGGCCATCGGCGGCTTCCCTACCAGCGAAGCCAAGGAAGGTCTCGTTGAGATGTGCACCAAGGTCATGAAGCGGAGGAAGTAAAGAAAAGCACTCTGCACGTTATTATTGTCAAAGCCTCTTTTTCATCTTCCTTATTTGTACCATACGATCCATCATAGAGCGGCGAAAGTATGCGTCTTCAAGTTGTTTGATGCTAACAGGCAGGTTTCTGCATGGATTCTTGGTGTCATCTTTTTTTTCTCGTCTCTCTTCTCTGGGGCTGGATGCGGACTCGGGAGGTACTTGGTTTGGTAACAGACAAAAGGAGACTGGCGCTGGTATGCTACGTTACGCCACTACACTTTCACCCCCTACTTTGCCACCTTCTGACACGCTGTCTGCTCTTCCCATCCGTGTCTGCGTGTAGATGTTCCTCCCTTCTCGCTTAATCTAGCCTGACAGCAATCCACAGCGGATGGAATCGCCAGTTTCATGACGATGTTTGACGTTTTCCGTGTCCTTGCTGTAACGTGAATCTATGTTTTGGAAATGCAAGGCCCCCGTTCGTGGGCCTTGTTGTACTGTGATACCGCAACGCCTCTGCGACCAAGCTTGCTTGGTCTTCAACACAAACACAGGGAGTTGGCTCTGCTTCAGAAGGGGTAAGTTGTAGCCTGACGCTATCAGACACCGGGAAATTCAAGGATGAGAGAAACGGAGAGAGCCGACTAGCGGTGAGTTGCAGGCCTTGTTCTACCTGCTTCTGTCTCGGAGAGGGGTTGAAGCACCTTTGCAAAACACGGCTTTGTCGAAAGAGGTGCGAGTTCAGCAGCGTAAGCCCCTCTAATCATCGGAGCCATGGCAAAAAGCAAGCTGTGGCTTGGAGGTTTGCGCGATGTGTCCGATGCTCTATCACCCCCAGGACCAAACCATGTACAGCAAGCAACCTTGGGATTGTCCAGGGGTAGGAAAGGTTGTAAGGAGTTTCTGTACAGGATCGCTCTCTAGTTACCTTCCAAAGCTTCAAGCTAATCATGTCTTTCTGTTCTTATCTTGGATAATTTGTTTGTCTCGGAGCTAATTTACGTCTCTTTCTCCGCCGTGGGACCAAATTGGCCGCAACCGGTAACACAAGAACAAACGGCACATGTCTCCTCTCCAAGGAAAAAGCTTGCTGTTACCGTCGCGCAGAACCCCCATGACGAAGCGCCACACCGCACCACGCATCTGCAGGCCGGGAATGACTTGCGGTATACCGCACGCCAATGGAAGGCCGAGACCTTTTGTCTCTCCACCAATCCAGGGCCGGGGGGCTGGGGAAAAAAAAGCAAAGACAGAAACAGAGTAAGCAGGCGGCAGGAACGGCCCATGGCGTCGCATGAACCTGCAAGAAAAGGACAAAGCGAACGCCATGCAGTGTCGACGCTCGTTCCGGGCTGCAGCTAGCCGCAGGAAGCTCCGGCCATGCGTCGATTGGTAGCCGCTGTTGTGCTGCATGCCCTGCTTTGCTGCCGTGGTAGCGTGGTTGCCCCGCAGTGCCCGTAACGCTATGCTGAGCAAAGCAGGTGGTGCAAGGTTGAACAATAACAACAACAAGAGCCAGAACCGTGCGACGTTCGGGATGTTTTGCGTGAGAAGTGGGAGGTGAGATCGTACGGTACCTACCTCATGCGGGTCTCGGGCAAGCTGCTGTGTTGCGTCGCCGCGAAAACAGGACCGGAGAGAAGAAAGGACACACGTGAAAATGCGAGACATTTTGGAGCCGCTCACCGGTCAGCACGATTCGTCTCAATGGCTGGCATGCCTTGGCCCATTTCCGAGGACTCGTGTTCTCCTGAATTGGAGTAAACAAGTGGTTTCCTGCTTCCACTACTCCACCGCTAGCGTATCCATGATCTCTTTCCGGGACTGCAGCGAGCTAAGTCGGGACTAAGTATCCTGACAAACGCGCGGTGCCTGTTTGAATCTCCCCCACTTCGTCAGATCTCTAGGTGAGAACACCGCCCATCAGACTCTAGGTGGCCGTGTTGTCACGTAAGCTCAGCCGAGCTCCCGCATCTCCGGCCATACCATATCAGCTGCTCGGGAAATCCTGGATCGTCGTCAAAACAAACGCCAAACATTTGACTACGTGCAACGTGGACGTCACCAAAATAAACCAACGATTACGCGGAATGGATGGCAACGGGCATGTGTACCACAGTGAAAGAATACACTAAACACAGATTGTGATGTAGTCCTCAAGGTAGCCTGGAGCCAAGCCGTTTCTAGCGCATCTCGTTTGGTGACGTCGAGAATGCTTCGTTGCCGATGAAGAAGGGCGTGCGGCGCGCTCATTCCGCATTCTTTAGGCACAGGTCGCAAGGCGTCAGAATGTTGGAAACTCATGTTCGATCCACACAAATCAAGCCAGGATAGTGTGAATCGCCGCGTGCTAGGATGGCCGTTGAGTCGTTACAAACGCAGTACGTCAACGATCAACCTAGCGTCCGTCGTCACGTGCTGTACCGGAGGCTGCGGCTAGAGCACCCTCGGGTGCACTTGAGTAATCATCCGGCGTCATCGAGATCCTAGCCCCGTCCGCCCTGCCGCACTGCCGCACTGCCCAGTCCTCCTTCTGAAGAAGATGGCCTCTGGACGGATATGGCTCGGATCGAGCCTTTGCGCAGAAGACATGCCGTCGCCTGGCAGGGCTGCATAGCCCCAACGAGTTCCTGCGTGGTCGGCAAGACCATCCCATGGGAAGCAGATGTGGTTCCTGCGCGCTGACCACCCTATGCCTGCGTTTCAGGCGACAGTGAAGTGAATGCACGGCTATCGTACCATGCGTTGCATGATTCTGGGACTAGAAAGCGATGGATGACGAAGAAAAAGGAGACAGAGGGATGATAGAGCCACGGCCTGCAGTCACGGAAGCGAGAAGGAAGCCGAGGGAAACTTACTCGAGGGGAACGGCTGGCCGGGAGGCGTCGTGCCCAGTCGACATCAGCCGCTTCTTATTTTATCGCACCAAGCCCATCGAAGATTGATCGCTGCGAATTGAGACGGCTGGGAGATCTTGATGCATGCCACCGCCGGAGCGGAGCGGGGGACAGCTGAGACACGGTAGCTCCGCTTCTCCTCACAACATGCCAACCCACGGACAACGTGGATCACCACGTAGGGCCCTGTCGGACGCCGCATGAGGGGAGGCTGGCGGGCTCGGGGACGTGATCGGATGCAGTGCAGGAAGCAGAGTGATAGCTGCACGACCACGACCGAAGCAGCGACCACGTATGTATGCATGGCACGATGCTGTGCCAACGGCGCGGGCGATGGAAGCAGAGCGATTGGGCAGCGCCCGAGTCTTTGCAGATGCCAGCGGCCAACTCTGTAAGTGTCCGTGCCTCCCGTCGAGGATCTCCGGCCTGGACGGCGTGCGCTCCATGTCCGCCTGATCGGCGGCCGCGTCGCGCGCTTTGACGGCGCGCGAGGCTGGGCGGGCGAAACACTACAACGCAAGGCCTTGCATGGAGCCCAACGGCCTCGCAGGAGACAATCAGTCTGCGCACCCGCCTGAGCGCCACCCCTTCCCAGCGCTGTTTCCCGGGGCGAACCGGTCGCGCCGCAACACGGGGGATTGGAGAAGAGCCCGTCCGTTGAGGCCGAATGACCCACCAAAACGCGTCGACGCGTCCGTCGCGCGTCAGAACGCTAACTGTGTCGGGCTGGGCATGTCACAGCAGCCGGGGTGGGTGGAGGCCTCCGCGCTGTGCTGCGGTGCGCCGGCAGCCAATCGCCGCGAAGGGCGTCTGGCAGGACAGCCTGCGCCGCGAGGGCTGTTGATAGGCGCGCATGGCGTGGCCGTCGTCCTTCGTCGGGTGCCGCGCAGACAGACCGCCGTTTTCGGTTCCTGCTTCTGGCGGCTGCTGCGACGCTGTTGCTGCCATGAGGCTGCGTGTTGCTGCTACGTCGGCGGCGGCTGGGCCGGTGCGGGCGTCGGCTGGCATTGCGCTTCCAATATTCAGGGTCTGCTGGCCTGCTGGTGGAGTTCGAATCGGTGAGAAGCTTTCCTGTAAGCGGTGTTCGAATCGGTGTGAAGCCTTCCTGTAAGCCGTGCCATGAGCCAGGGTGGCGCTATTGTGATGTTAGCGCGGACGGCAGCCGCCAGGCGCATCGCCGCTTCCACATCTTGCCCGTCGCATCGACCCTCGCCCGCCTTACCACCTCTCCGCTTTGTCGCTACATCGCTCGCCTTCCCCCCAGTCCGCCGCCCACCACCCTCTCCCGGCCATGCGCATTACGCCGTGACAAGCGCCTACTCAGCGACCTTCGCCAGTAGCAACCACCAGCCTGCTCATCGCTGCGCAGCCGGTCGCCCGCCTCTTTGCGCCTCCCACGACGACTTCCCTCTGCCCAGCCACCGCTCCGTCGCCTGGTTTCCTTCTATCGCACACGCCCACCCGCGATCTACCTTACCGTATCTCCACTTTTTCTTTGGCGGAACAACTCGAGTTGCTCCAGCGACACTGCGCGCGCTGCTGTCGCATCCACACTCATTACCACCACACTCGCTCCACCGCCTTTCCTCGTTGATCTTCCTCCCGGGCACGACTCGCGACACCCAGGCAGGTCGGAAGACGCGTGCGCCACGTATCCGCGACAGCTAAGGAAGACTCCAGTGACCAAACACCGAATCAAAACATTGCGCCTGGCCGGACGACAGCGTGATTAGATTCTCGCGCGAGCACAGAGGCATCCTGATCAGCTTCGCTAGCGAACAACAAGACTCTCCAAGCTTTCTGGGCTTCGATTGGCCGTCACCGTGTCGTTGGAATTCATCCTGCAAGGAGGCCGATAACAGATACCACACGTGCTCTCTCTGTTTGGCGGACGACAATCAAGGGATAAACACAATCTCCGAAACTTGATTCCTTACCGGTCATCTTATATATCGCCGATCAAAATGCCTCCCGTACGGCCTCATCTCTCAGTTACGTTGCCGAAGAACTTCACCTTCCACTACACGGACGGCGAACAACCACGGACACCGGAACCCGAGTGCGCCGAAGAACCAACAGAACCACCTCAACTTCCTCGCCAGGCCTACCGAGTCAGACGCCGCAGGCGTGCTTTGCCAACGTACGCGCCTACCAACTTCTCGCACGCGTCGAAAGACTTGCCTATCCCAACAATTGAAGCTCCCGAGCCTGGATTCGACCCGCCTTACGCACCTTTCTCAGATATGCCTTCTGAACCTGATCGAGGCTATCTTGCTCCAACCCCCAACGCATTCCGCCTATTCTCTCCACCCAAGACCCCAGTGGCCCAGACCGGGATGGAGGGGATCAGCACTGGACATTTCCACCGCGATGCGGACATTGAAAGCCAGGCCGGGAGCATCAGTCGCCCGTCGTCTGCGTGTTCCGGTATTTCTGATTCCTCTGTCTCCTCCCGTGGCAGCACGGATTCGTATGGCGGCAGCTGCACAAGCCCCGAGAGTGACAACTCAGACCCATTTGTCTTTCCGGAGCCCAAGACCAGCCATTTTCCTCCCTCATCGCCCCTGCAGGCGTACAACACCGAGCGACCCGCAAAGCGTATCAGGACTCGCAAAGACACTGTTTGGACCAAAGCAATGGATGACCATCTTTGGCTGACTTACATGATGTGTCTACAAGACCCCACCGTCACACCGTTCAAGATGCTGCCTGGAACTGTTCCTCCTCTGGGCATCTGCACCAAGGTTGCACGACAAGCCAAGAAGACATGGAGGGGTGCTGTGGCTGCGAAGCAAAATACCCCGTACGCGAGGAATGGACGTAGTGGCAGCAACACACCTACAACCCATGACATTCCGAAACCCGGATTCAAGTGGCCTCGTTCAGAAGCAGCTGCACGTGGAAGACTCCGCAAGCTCAGCAAGCGTCAGCCCATGTTAGCCGCTCATTATCAGCGGCTCCTAAAAACCCGGACACCATCCCCGTTCCCATCTTCTTCTCCACGCTCTCAGCCAAGCTCAGGAACTGCCCCAATGACCTCACCCTTTGAACCTGCCCAGCCCGCGGATTGGAACAGTGCGTCGGATTCATTCTCTACTCGCGACATGAATGTTTCATTGACCACGAGTACTTCTGCCATGATGCAGATGGGCAACCCCCTTCATGCACTGGCAGCTGATGAACCTCAGCAAGCTCCGGATGATGAATGGCTTGGACAGCAGAATGCTCGCTCTAATGCTCACCAAAAGAGCCAGTCACTCCAGTTTGGCCTCGGTCTCGGAAGCCCTGTGTCTGGACACTCGTCTAGTTCTTCTCTTGCTTCTCCGTTTGCTGCCATGCCCCAGAAGCCGCGTCACCATACACAAACCGAGCGGCCTGTTTCCCAGCCTCAACCGATGCTTGACCCTCCTGTCGAACTGCATGCCCCAATTCCCATTACTCGATCGTTCAAACGCAGAGCCCAGCAGTACTTGGAAGACCTACAAAACGCCGAGAATCCGCATGTAGGACAGAACATCCTGCAGGAGTTGTTTGGTGCTCCAGCCGAAATCAGCAACCGCCGTGTGCGGGCCCGTGGCTTCAGCTTGGGCGATATGAATCGTGGTGCGAGGCACCTGTCCGCACTGTTCACGCCTCCGTCATCGTTTGACCAATCAAGTGGATCGCCGATGAGGGTCGAACAGGAAGATCGGCCGGAATTGGCCCCACAGCCTTCGGCAGACCCAGCGAGACGGTTGGGGTCTCCATTCTGTGGGCGGCCTTCGACCAGCAACATGAACAACACATTCCCCCGGATGACGTCGCACCGCCTATTTGAGGAGTCGGCAAGTTTCGAGGAGCGTATTGGCGGCTTAGGGAGCTAGCTTGACTACTTTGCATGACTGGCGTTGGACTGCACAAAGAGCGTTGACTTTGCATAGCGATTGCGGCATACGACTCGCGGCGTACGGCGATGGCTATCGGCGGCCACGAGCTGATTCAATTTCGTAGAGGTGCGACCCTGTGGATGATGTCTTGTATGCACATTGAGGGTGCTGCAGGCGCAAGAAGGCGAGCCGAGTTTCCTTTGATTTCTGATGACGACGAAAGCAATGACCTTTCAGGATTCTTTCATTTCTTTAATTCTCTCTAGTTTATTTTCAATTTTTCCCTTTGCGTTCTTGGCGGGGCACTCCTGCGTTTCTGACAGCAGCAGCATCAGTTGTTTCGCGCATCACAGGAATTGCATATCCCCGGCGCACACCCCCGGCCATCGTCCCCACTCGATACGGCTCTCAATCCATTCTCATCCTCCTGCTGGCTCGGTTGTTTCAATGCTCTGTTTTTCCTTGTACGTGACTGCTTTAACGATGCCACGTTTACGACCTACGAAGGCGGGCCATAAGGATGCGTTTCATGCGTTCCTAATAGTCCAAACGAACGCATGATGAGTTTTCTTGTAGTTAGATCTTGCAAGAAGTCAAGCATCCGTCAATGAATCAAACCCACGGATCTGAACGTGTTAAGCCAACCAATATGTATAGTGAGAAGTATCCGTGCAGGGGTGACGCGTGGAGGCCAAGTGGCGGCACGTGTCGCGTCGCGACGGCTAGTGGCTTGGCGCTTGTTTACCAACAGTCGCTGCTTCCATTTCCAAACATCTCTGCCCAACACCTTGACGAACCTCCACTAACCACCAGCCCACCACAGCAGAATTACCTGCAGAGCTCACTTGAACCGTCGCCAAATTAGCCTCACTCTTTACTCTTTCTTTAGTTTCTTTCACGAGATACCCCACCGTTGCCATGGCGGCCGACGACCTCATCAACTTCGACGAAATAGAGCCTCACAAGGAAAACATCCAGCGCGTTCAAGGCGGTCGGTCAGCAAGAGCACTCGCAGCTGTTCTGTCGCCCAAGAATGTCGACAACACATTGAAGCCTATCCCCTCAGATCAAGAGAAGATCAACAACGTCAGGCGGCAAGAATTCGAACAAGAGCTCGAGACTATTGACGAGTCCGACGACCCACTCGACGTCTACGACCGCTACGTGAAGTGGACATTCGACACATATCCCAACCCTACTTCCCAACAATCACAGCTGCTGCCGCTGCTCGAGAGGGCGACCAAAGCGTTCCTCAAATCGCCACACTACAAAAACGACCCGCGTTACCTCAAGCTCTGGCTCAATTATATCAAGCTTTTTTCCGATGAGCCGAGGCAGACATTCGCCTTCTTGGCTCGCCACAACATTGGCGACGGCCTCGCGCTTTTCTACGAGGAGTTCGCGGCATACTTGGAGACGCAGGGACGTTGGAACCAGGCTGAGGAGGTATTCTCAATGGGCGTCGACAAGGAAGCACACCCAAGCGCTCGCCTGCTGCGCAAGTACGGCGAATTCCAGCAGCGCATGGAGGCTCGCGATCAGGATAACAACGGTCCGTCGAGCCCCGCTCTTCCTGTCGTCAGGGCGGCGCTGGCAGACAAGGGCGATGCTTTCGGCTCGGCTACTGGCTCGCCCAACCCTCAAGGTGGCTCATCTGGAGCTGCGCCCAAGAAGAAGGCCAAAATGGCCATCTTCGCCGATACGGAGGAGCCCAAGCAGTCTGTCCTGGGAGGAACTGCCAGGAAAGGCGAGTCAATCCAGACAATGGCGGAGCGCAAGAAGGAGAACAAGCAGGAAGCTCAAGCTTGGGCGGGACAGAAGTTGAACGGAGGCAAGAGGAACGTGGGCGCGGAGAAGCTGATGATATTCAAGGATCAGGTAAGTTTTCGCACTGAGATGCCTCCCCGCTTATTTCTCCGATTTCTCTTCCGAAGTATTTACGAAGACCAGGACTAATTTTGGACGGCGTGCTTTTACGCTTTGTTATGTGTATGCAGTCCTTATCCGAATCTCTTTCTGCCGAGAACAGCGCCATGCGTGAAGCTCAGCAGACCGTGAACATGCGAACGGGAAAGATCGAACGTGTCTTCGTGAACCTAGAGGCTGTGTACCCGAATGCAGACGACCCGATGGCTGCGGAGTTTTGTTTCGAGGAGCTCCGAGCGAGACACAGAGGATGGATGCAGTACGACTGGAAAGCGATCAACCGCCAAGACGCGGAGAAGCGGAAGCAAGAACGGGCTAGAAAGGAGCAGAAGGAGAGGATCGTACTGAAACCGAAAGATCCGCAGCAGTCCCCGATGAAGGATCCAGCTGCCATGCTCGCCAAAAGTCTGCAGCAGAGTGTCGCGCTTAACGACGTCAACGATGAGAACGCGCCACCGTCACAAGAGGAAATCCAGAGGGCCAAGATGTTGAAGAAGCAGCGCAAAGAGGAGCGTGCAAATAGGACCAGGAAAATCAAGGTTATGGAAGTCCAAAACGAGACGCAGACCAGTAAGTTGGGCTTTGCACTGGTCAGAATGCTTTATGCTGATATTAGCAGTACGCGCAAACCTTGGCTCTCCAACGGGTCACAAGCCAGTCAGAAGAAAGAAGACCGCGGAGCCCACGATGACGATCAACACCAAAGAAGCCATGGATGAGATTTATGGCATTTTCAATCAGCCTCTCAAGGAAACAAGGGAAGAGTCTGAAGAGGAAGAAAGCGAGGAAGAAAGCGATGACGATGACACCTACACCAGCGGGGGAGAGAGTACTTGCACTGGTAGGATGTCCGGCACGGAGAGTGAATACGGGGACGAGACGACTCAAGGAGACTTCACGGTCAAGAGTGCGATGGACGATGACGACGATACCAATGCCAGCCGTGCGAGCGCATGGTCAGAGTTCACGGAGAGCAGGCATGTGCCAAGAGACGAGGAGTCGGAAGCAAGTGGGTCAGAAGAAGGTGAGAGCGAGGACAAAGCGAGTGGAAGATCTGCAACAGAAGTCCATGACGATGAAGGGTATGGAGGCTCACAGGAACCAGAGGATCTCCACACGCCGACTTCTCCTGAACATAAGCCCGCTGCTTTGCCAACCCGCTATGTTCCTGTCCCACCAGAGGACGTCGAGGTTCCTAGACGGACTTATCGCGACCAGGTGCAAATGGCTAACAATCGCCTGCCATTCATGACTCCCATCGCTGAAAAGACTGAGTCCTCTATTGGTGCCGCGACAGTGTTGGCAGAACAGAAGGACTTCTTCAACGCAAAGACACCCAGCCGACAGTCCGGAGGCAAGACACCCACCATCCTAGAGGATCAGACGGAAGACCTGAGCGGATCGTTCAACGAGATTTTGGAAGAAGCCCTGAAAGAGAACGGGGGCAGAATGGCACAACCCGCTCTGCCGAAACCCAAGGATTCGAAGTCCAAGCCCGCCCCCCTAGGTATTTCCAAACCAGCTGTTCTACAGGAGACCAAGGATGTCTTGCCCAAGGGGCCCATCATCCAGGATAAGCAGTGCAATCCCGTAGATGAGCAGATCCGCCAGACGATCTTGGAGAACGTTCACCCGCCGGTTTCGAGTTACGACGGATACCATGCCGACCTTGACCGCTCTTACGGTCGCCACGCAGAGATCAAGAAGTTCACCAAGGCCATCGCCAAAGCGAAGAGCGGTGGTGAGAAGACTGGCAGCAGCTTTGTCCCTCCAACCATCTACTTCGATGGCGGCGACCGGGAATACACAATCAAGCGTCAGCTCGGCGAAGGTGCATTCGCTCCCGTATACCTTGCTGAAAGCAAGACTATCGGAATGGATGTCGATGAAGATGAAGGTCCAGCACAGATGGGCAAGGGCGCATTCGGCGCTGTCACGCGTAAGCCGCTTGAAGCCATCAAGATGGAAGATCCGCCCTCGGCCTGGGAGTTCTACATAATCCGTCAGGCGCACCGCCGTCTGGGCGTGTCCCGGGCCGCTGAGTCCATCATCCACGCCTACGAGATGCGCATGTTCCGCGACGAGTGTTATCTGGTTCTCGAGTACCGCGACCAAGGTACTCTCTTGGATCTCGTCAACGTCGCCCGCGCCGAGATCACCACCGGCGGCGCTGGCGTCATGGACGAGCAGCTCGCTATGTTTTTCTCCATTGAACTGCTACGCACGGTCGAGGCGCTGCATGCCAAGGGCATCATCCACGGCGACCTCAAGGCAGACAACGTCCTCGCCCGGCTGGACACGCCGCTCCCGGACGGGCATTGGTCATCGCAGTACAGCGCAGACGGGTCGGGCGGATGGTCGCGCAAGGGCATCTCGCTCATCGACCTCGGGCGTGGCATCGACATGCGGGCGTTCAAGCCGGACGTACAGTTCGTCGCCGACTGGAAGACGACGGAGGCCGACTGCGCCGAGATGCGCGAGATGCGGCCATGGACGTTCCAGGTCGACTATCACGGGCTCGCGGCCACGATCCACTCGCTGCTGTTTGGCAAATACATCGAGACGGTGGTGGAGCGGGGCGCGGTGCTGGGAGCGGGGGCGACCAAGACGTACCGACTGCGGGAAAACTTCAAGAGGTACTGGCAGACGGAGCTGTGGGGCGAGCTGTTCGACCTGCTGCTCAACCCGACCAAGTGGGTGGAGCAGGAGGAAGGACAGAGGCTGCCGGTGCTCCGGGGGATGAGGAGGTGTAGGGAAGGGATGGAGGAATGGCTGGAGGCTAACTGCGAGAGGGGAGTGGGATTGAAGGGACTGGTGAGAAGAATGGAGGAGAGAGTCGGCGGGAAGAAGGGGAGACAGAGTTACTAACGGGTAACGAGTGGAGGGGATGACTCGTGTATCTATCAATCTGGGCATGGCTCCGGCGTATGGAGGTTGGATGGCGGTATACCAATTGGAGTTTTGGAGGGGGGTTTTGGCGTTTTCAGAATCGAAGCTCGAGTCCCATCTCATTTTGCATGCTACTATTATCAACTTCCTCTTCCAGCAGGCGGCGCCGAAGATGATCCGCACAGGATCCCCGCCGTGGGGCACAACGCACGGCCCCCGCTGCGATATGACGACGTACATAAGGCAGTGCCGCTGCCACCGCTCCCAATGGCCAGTGACCGCCGTACTCTGCAACACGGGGTGCAGCTGCAGGTGAAACAGCGTCTACAATACTCGCGGTAAGAGTTGCCCGCCGCCCGCCGCCCGTCGCCTTTCTAGTTATACGGAGTCCTAGAGAACGGAGCGCACGCCCGTCTCCTTTTCTTCCATTCCCCCGCTGCTCCGCATTCCCTCACCTAAACCCCTCCAATCTCGACACCCAGCAGCTATACCCACCACTTCCACCTCGCCACTCGCCGCTCCTGCTTAAAACAAACACACAACACGCACCACCCTTTCGGAGAAAACGCCAACCATGGACGCCTGGCTTCCGCAAGAAGTGATCCGCCGCAAGCGCGACGGCCTAGCCCTCAGCACGACCGACATCCAGCGTTTCGTCGCGGGAATCACATCCAAAACGCTCTCCGAGGGCCAGATCGCCGCCTTCGCCATGGCCGTGTACATGAAGGGCATGACGCTGGAGGAGCGCATCGCCTTCACGTCGGCGGTGCGCGACTCGGGCCAGGTGCTGTCGTGGCCGAAGGAGCTGGTGCCGGGGCCCGTCGTCGACAAGCACAGCACGGGCGGCGTGGGCGACTTCATCTCGCTGCCGCTGGCGCCGCTGCTGGCGGCGACGGGCTGCTACGTGCCGATGATCAGCGGCCGCGGGCTGGGCCACACGGGCGGCACGCTGGACAAGCTCGAGAGCATCCCGGGCTACGTGGCGACGCCGGCGCCCGACGTGTTCCGGCGCGTCACGGCCGACGTCGGGTGCTGCATCATCGGGCAGACGGCCGACCTCGCGCCCGCGGACAAGACGCTGTACGGCATCCGCGACGTGACGGCCACGGTCGAGAGCGTCGACCTCATCACCGCGAGCATCCTGGGCAAGAAGCTGGCGGCGGGCCTGGACGTGCTGGTCATGGACGTCAAGACGGGCAACGGCGCCTTCATGGCCAAGACGGAGCAGGCCCAGGAGCTGGCGGCCAGCATCGTCGCCGTGGCCAACGGCGCGGGCACGCGCACGCGCGCGCTGATCACCGACATGAGCGCGCCGCTCGCCCGCAGCGCCGGCAACGCCGTCGAGGTCGAGGAGGCCGTCGCGCTGCTCAAGGGCGAGGTGCGCAGCGCGCGTCTGTGGGACATCACCCTCGCGCTCGCCGAGGAGACGCTGGTCGAGGCGCGCATCGCGGCGACGCGCGACGAGGCGCGGGCGAGGCTGCTCCGGGCGTGGGAGAGCGGCGAGGCGGCCGCCCGCTTCGGCCGCATGGTCGAGGCGCTGGGCGGGCCCGCGGGCTTCATGGACGCGCCCGAGAAGCACCTGCCGAGGGCGCCCGTCGTGAGGCACGTCTTCGCGGACAAGGAGGGCGTGGTCGAGGACGTCGACACCCGCTCCGTCGGGCTGGCCGTCGTGGCGCTGGGAGGCGGCAGGCGCCAGCCGCAGGACGACGTCGATCCCGCCGTGGGATTCACGCAGTTGGCGTTCCCCGGCGAGAAGGCGGACGGGACGCACGCGATTGGCGTCGTGCACGCGCGGGACGAGCGGCAGGCGGAGGATGCGGCGGCGGCGTTGAAGGCGGCGTACAGAATCGGGGCGGCGGCGAAGGAGGAGCGGGAGGCGGTGCTTATGAGGTTGTAGGTTGGTTGGTTGGTGGACTGGATGACGGTGAGCGGCGACGGCGGCGGTGGAACGGACTCGTGGTTGGTTTCGATGAAAAAGAATATGGGCGACATTTTCTGCTGCCTAGGATCAGAGTAGAGCAGAGCCCCTACATCGGTGGATGAAATGATATCTTTTGTAGACCAATGAATTGCTTCTAGATATCTACTACAGTTGGAGCTGGCTCCCTTTGCGCCTCTGACGGATGCTTGCAGGAGCGCGTTACCGGTTCCTTCTCTGGAGGACCCTATACGCCAAGTCTGAGCTGATACTCGCAAGCATTCCTGCGGGGTTCCTGCGGACTGCTTTGCTCGTTGTTGAGTGAAGTTCACAGGTCAAATAGAAGCATCGCGGTGTAAACATCAATTCCCCGATTGGAAATGGAAGATGGGTTACCATTTCCAACGGCTTTCCACGGCACTTGCATGCGGCATCGTGGCGGGTAAGCAACGGCGGAAGTAGTCGATAGCTGGGCGGCCTGTGATAAGTAGACATGTGGGACGTGACGGTTTTGTGGGGACGGTTGCACATGGGAACTGCGGCAGCATGCCTGATCGAGCAGGCACAGCAGAGTACATAAGACTTCAGCCCTTGATGTTCTCGAACGGATGCTCTTCTTCCTTTGTGAGTAGCTGGTGTGGATCCGGACGTTCACGGTACATCCAGGCACCAGATCAAACAACCTACGTAAGTATGTGTGGCGCGATGTTTTTGGCAGGGCAGATTTTGGAAGGCCGATTTCTTTGGCGGCCAACCGTGGACAGCGGCTGCAGGCCAGGAGGGGCTGCACATGCAAGTGCGCAGCTTCCCTAGCTGTTGCGGCGTCGGATACATCGAATGAGCTAGGCGCTGCAGGCGCGGTGGTGAGATCAAAACGGCTTCAAGTTTGCTGGCGAGATAGCGCGGATCCGGCTGCGTTAGTTGCGGCAAAGATATGCGGCCGTGTAACTGGCAGCACTGGATCCAGAAACGAAACACGACCAGCCACTTCCAGGCGTGCGCGCGTGCTACCAGCAAGAGCGTGGTCATCTGGCTCGTCGCCTCGCGCGGCCCGGCCCCCATGTGCGTGGTTCCATTGCTCTGCGGCTCCGTGTCAGCCGCTGGCTTTATAGAGCCCTCTTTGCGGACTGTTTGACTTGCACACAGCTCTGCACCCGCCCAGCATGAACCGTCCCTACTTCAGCTTCCCGCGCGTGTTTGAGCAGCCCGTGTGTGCGGGCTGGGACCGGAGCTTTGCGGTGCCTGACGTATCAGCCCGGCTAAAGCCCGGCGCCAGATCGCCCCAAGCTCCGAGCGCAGCGCCAGCACCCGGAGCTCACCAGCACCAGCACCAGCACCATCACCGCCAACGCCGTCCCCAACTTCCACCGCACCATCAACCACCGCCCAAGCCCGCGACACCCGCTGCTCCATCTCCATCCCAGTCCCAACATCCATCCGCCGCCCCTGCGTCATCCCAATCCTCGCCACCGCCCGCTGCACGCCCGCCGCAGCCTGAACCCTCGTCCTCAGCAGCACCGCAACCGCAACCGCAACCGCCCTCCTCCTCCACCACCACCATGGCAGACAAGGAGCTCCAGACCATAACGCAGCAGCTGCAGACCGCCCTGCGCAGCAACCCCTCGTCGGCGACGCCGCTCCTCTCGCGCGCCAAGGTGACGCTGCTCAAGCACAACGCGCTGCTGCCCTCGCCCTCGACGCCGCCCGCCCACCTGCTGGCCGCGCGCGAGATCCTCGAGCTGGGCGCCCTGCTCAGCATCAAGCAGCAGGACCCGGACGGCTTCACCCGCTACTTCCACTCGCTGCAGCCCTTCTACCAGCTGCCCGAGCGCCTGCTGCCCTGCCGCGGCAGCGGCGCCAGCAAGATCACCGGCCTGTATCTGCTGCTGCTGCTGAGCCAGGGCGACTACGCCGGCTTCCACACCCTGCTCGAGAGCCTCGAGGTGTCCCAGAGCGCTGCCGGCTCCGCGTCGAGCTTGGAGGACGACCAGTTCATCCAGTACCCCGTGCGGCTGGAGCAGGCGTTGATGGAGGGCAGCTACGACCGTGTCTGGGGCGAGACCAAGAGCGAGCGGGTGCCGAGCGAAGAGTTCAGCGTCTTCTCGAACGTAAGCAATCCTCCCTCCTTCGACGCCTTACCGGACAAGGCGTTCCCTTGTAGTTTTTGATGTGCGAGCTGACTTTTTCGTCTTTCCCCCGCCTTGTAGGTCCTCGTCGCCACCATCCGCAATGAGATCGCCTCCTGCAGCGAAAAGGCCTACCCCTCCATCCCCATCACGGACGCCAAGTCCCTCCTCTTCCTCGACAGCGAGGGCGCCGTCATCGAGTTCGCCAAGAGCCGTGGCTGGTTCGGCAAGGACGGCCGCATCTACTTCCCCCAGCAGGAGCAGGAGACCTTGAGCCAGGAGAAGGACGTCATGCAGCTGAGCGGCCAGGTCATCCAAAACACGCTCGGATACGCGAGGGAGCTGGAGACGATTGTCTGAGTGTTTTTGCCTGTTTTGGTGTTGCCCCCGTCATCACAAAACCAATCGTACGTACTTTTGGGAGGGAGAGTGGCGAGAAGAAGGAATGCCATTGTGGGGATGGAGATAAAGTTCATTGCATGGTTGAGAAGGGCAGAATGCCATGGCTCATTTAGCTATGTAGGATGAGAGGCTACGAGATGAAGGAAGTATTCCGGATACACTTTGAAAAATCCGATCATGATGGATGGCGCGGGTGTCCTCTTTTTTTTTTTTTTTCCTGAAACGGTATGACGTTTTTCAACTCATCTTATAGACCTGAGTGACGTGCTTTAATGTATCACCAGAGGAAAAAAGATAAATGCATGTGTGCGGAGGCGCTATGATTGCATCTGCCCTTTCATCCTCCCCAAGAGTGGAAATTCAATTGCGGGGTGAATGATGAATATACATGGTATTGGTATTCTTACAAATGTTACAACTTGTGCAATGTTCCGCCGCCGTTGTTTCTGACGGGGGGAATCATGAAGACTTGATAAGAACAATCCCCCCCTCTTGAGTGGTGTAGCAAAACCTAAGCCTTCCCCGTAGACTCCCTCTACCGCGATACAATATTCTGGAGCGCTTTGAAATGGCCTAGGCACTCAGCACTTCTTTTGTCTCTCTCCACCAGCAAGCAAGTCCGAGCCGGCTGTTTGCCAGATATCTACCATCACCACAGCTGTCCCATCCTCAACCAAACCGGCGGCGGTGGTGGTGGGAGCAATCTCCTCCTCCTCCTCCCCCTCCTCCAGTAGAGCCTCTCTCAGCCGGGCCCATCCATCCCTCTCTCTCTCTCTCTCTCTCTCCCTAGCAATGCAAAACTCCACCCCCTCCCACCTTCCAGAGACCGAACTTTCCCGCCGCTCCCATCTCTCCGCGAAGAAAAAAAAAAGAAAGAAAAGAAA